>JAAKBD010000155.1:0-60551 GCA_012656105.1 Phytophthora syringae
GCCTAAACCCTAAACCCTAGGCCCTAGGCCCCTAGGCCTAGGCCTAGGCCTAGGCCTAGGCCTAGGCCTAGGCCTAAACCCTAAACCCTAAACCCTAAACCCTAAACCCTAAACCCTAAACCTAAACCCTAAACCCTAAACCCTAAACCCTAAACCCTAAACCCTAAACCCTAAACCTAAACCTAAACCCTAAACCCTAAACCCTAAACCCTAAACCCTAAACCCTAAACCTAACCCTAAACCCTAAACCTAAACCTAGGCCTAAACCTAAAGGCCTAAACCCTAAACCTAAACCCTAAACCCTAAACCTAAACCTAAACCCTAAACCCTAAACCCTAAACCCTAAACCCTAAACCCTAAATTCTAAACCCTAAATTCTAAAAATAATCCCTTAAAATAACCCTTTAACTTTTTAAAAAATAAAATAATCAACATTTACAAAAAACATTAACACATATACTATCCCACACACTACCTATTCAAATTTAAATCTACCAACTCTCCATTCACTCTTTTTATTTCAACAATTCTTCATAATATTTATATTTTATATATATTATCTATACTCAACAACACATAATCTCCTATTCACCTCACATTTAAATTTACCTCACATCACCAACTTTTTATTTTTATTTTTCATACATCTAATTATATCTCTAAAACACTTCCAAATACCCCTCATTTACTCTCACCAACCTTCCAATTTATATCATTACCATATTTTCACTTCATATTTCTTTTACATAACCATTTCAACAAACACTCAACCCACACCAATCACATAACTTACATTAATACTTACTCTTCACAAAATAATTTTATCACTTTTCCAACATATTTCTCTATATAATTATCAACCAATTCAAACCCAAACATTATATATCCACTCTAATACCAATATATACATTCACATCACAAACAATTTATTCACATTTCTTCACCATTATTTCACTTTTCACCAAACAACAACAATAAACCTTAAACAATTTCAATCCTCTCCACATTATCATTCCTAATTACTACCCATTCCTCATATCCCTTACACCACATCCAATAATCTATTAAAAAATAATTCTCCTTATTCACTCTCTTCTACACACTTCACTTCACTCAACCTTCTTTACCTCCATTTTCTCTATACTCTTTTATTCTACGTTCCAACTATTTTTTATCAAATATCCTTTCATCCTTCACACTAATCATTTCACCTCACTTTTACTATATCTCCATCCCTATTCATTATTCCACTCATCCCTCATCTATTTATTATTCATCCCAACATCCACTCATTCAAAACCCACTTTTCACATCCATATACACTATTTAAATACTTTCTTTATTCTCAAATATTACACATACTCTCACCCTACATACCATCATCATTTACCCATCCACCCCACTTCCATTTACTTCTCCTACTTCTTCTCCCCATTCACCACTTCACTCAACCTCTTTTTACTACCTTTTATTTTACTTCCATTCACTCTACATCCACTCACCCTTCATAAACACAATATTCATCCCTTCACTCTCCTTCATATCACTTATCATTTTTTCTATACCCACTCCACATTAATTTCCTTTAATAATACATTAAAAATCAAATTCACTACTCTCTAATATAATCTTATCCCCATTCAAATCCAATCACTATCCATTGTTATATACTCCTTACACTAACTACACATATATCTCTTATTCACATTACCAACAATTCCTATATTTAATTTATCTCATTCACCATCATACTATATTTATATATTTTACATACTTCTCAATATATTTCTAACTATTCCATACACTCTTCATTATACTCTCACCAACCTTCTTTATTTTTACCTATTTCTTCTATCACACCCTCCTTTACACTACATATTACTATCACACAACCATTTTTATAAACATTCATTCCACATTAATCAAATAAACTACATTTTTACTTACTATTCACCAAAAAATATTATTTATCATTTATCAACAACTTTAAATATATTACTCTAAATAATTATCAACCAATTCATTCACAAAACTAAATATCCACACTAATTTCCTTATTTTCATCCATTTACTCTTTACTCTACTTCCAAACACTCCACATCAAATATCCCTTCATACCTCACCACTAATCATTTCACTTCCACTCTATATTTATCCATATACACTTTTCACTCATTCTACATCAATACATTATTCATCCCAACAAACCCTCACTCATCATCCTCTTTTCTCATCCAAATACCCAATATAAATATTTCACATCCACTTACTCTAATCACAAATATACTCCACATATTCTCACTCTACCCTCTATCATCATCCATCCTTTCACCCCACTTATTCTCACTTCTCCTAGCGGTTGTCTATACTCTACAATCAAAAGCGGTTGGCACACACGTAACAAAAATTAACGTTAAACCTTGATAAAGTATCAGAAATTGAAAATCTCAGTTTTGTTCGTATCCACTATCAGAGGTAAACCCCGCTCCCAAACTTATATTTGAAATAACCTAAATTAGTGTGATTTGGGTTCTTGGGACCCTAGATGAACGTTCGGGGGACCTAGATACCCAAAATAAATGGGGGTCGGGGGACCTAAAGGGGGCCGGATGAACGTTCATCCGGGACACTATATATATAGGAGTCGTGGTACTCGTGGAGGAGCTGAGCGCGGATGTCGTCGTCGCATTGCACGACGACTCGAGGTGGATCTTCGCGATCCACACTGTAACACAGCACCTCGCCGTCGAAGCTGTAGCGCGCGATAGACGCGCGCATAGGATCCGTCAGGCGACGTAGCGCCTTGTCGGACCGGTCGCGGAGGTAGTTGATGACGCCGGAGTAGAACGCGTCCGCGTCGTACGCGACCGCAATCTGTTGTCGCAGTGAGCCGACAACGTGCACCGAGACCGTGTTGATACCTGACTCAACACAAACCGCGCAATCTTCGTCGTCGTCAATGTCGACCACCGGGAGTGACCCCAACCGCGGGTCGTAGTCAGGCCGACGCGAGAGCGCGTCGGCGAGAATATTCGACTTGCCAGGCTTGTAATGTACAACGAAGTTGTACTCGGCGAAAAACGACAGCCACCGCGCCATGCGCCGTGACAGATGCGGGCTCTTCGTGGCCGTCCGTAGCGAGGAGTGATCCGTATACAGAGCGAAAGTCTGTTCGCTCAGGAGATAGACTCGGAACTTGATCAAGGCATAGCGCATGGCTAACAACTCCGTGTCATGGACCGGGTAATTCCGCTCCGCAGGTTTCAGCTGTCGTGACTGGAAGCTCACGACGCGTTCGCGACCCTCGTTGTCGAACTGCATCAGTGCGCAACCGATAGCGAAGTCGCGTCGCACACTACGTGGAAGGCCTTGTCGTGTTTCGGGAGCGCCAACACTGGCGCTGAAGCCATGCTCTTCTTGACGGCGTCAAACGCCGTCTGCTCCACCGAAGTCCAGGACCAATCAGCATCCTTCTTGAGCAGCTGGGATAGGGGGCGCACTATTGCTGCGAAGTTCTTCGTGTACTTGTGCAGATAGTTCGCAAGTCCGAGCCACTGTCGGACTTCCTTAACGTTTCTGGGCACAGGCCAGGAACAGATCGATGGGATCTTCTCTGGGTCAGCACGAACGCCAGCCTTGCTGACGTAGCAGCCGGGTACCGGAATCTCGGGTGCGCCGAACACACACTTGCGCAGGTTCGCGTACAACTTGTTTGAACGCATCGTCTCGAAGACACGTCGGAGTTGATCGAGATGGACGTCGATGGCAGAGCGACCTGCCTCTGTCTCGCTGTGTACGAAGATGTCGTCAAAATAGCTTGGAGCGAAGTCTCGAAGCGGCCGGAGAACCTGCGATACCATCCGATTGAAGGTGGCAGGGGCGTTCTTCAGCCCTTGCGGCATGACCAGCCATTCCCACCGCATGCCGCTTGGCGTGCTCACAGCTGTGAGAGGCACGTCGCTCTCACGCATCAGGATCTGATAGAAGCCATCGGTCAGGTTGATGGCGCTGTAAACCTCGCTGCCTGCCATCGAGTCGAGGATGATGTCCTTTCGCGGGATCGGCGTCTGGGCTGGAATCGTTGCGTCGTTCAGCTTGTTGAAGGCGTGGACGATCCGCCACCCCCTGTGGCCTTCTTCACACAGAAGGTCGGACTCGAGTGCGGGGAGATGCTCTCCCGCACGTGTCCAGCTTGACGTCGGCCTTCGAAGAAGTCATCAATAGCCTGCACCTGATCCCGAGGAAGCGGCCACTGCCGCGTCACGCAGTACTTCGCGCCGGGCACGAGGTCGATCTCGTGTCGCACGCCGCGGTCGGTGGGGAGCGTAGCCGGGATCTTGTCCGGGAACACGTCCTCGTACTCGCGCGCCAGGGCGTAGACGGGGTTGCCCGACGCCTGCAGCGCCTCCCAGGATTGGGAAGCAAAGCGCTCTTCGCGTGCTGACTTGGATTCAGCACTTTCAGGCCGGTCGTGTTTACCCGGCGTGTCGACGACAGAAGAGGCGACGGCATTGACCGTGGCAGCAGGCGGTGCATCGTCGGGTGTACCTTCGGCCGTGAGGACACAAACCTGCTTGATCTCGCCGCGTTTGATATCTTTCAAGAACCGCTTCCAGGACATGCTTGGGAGCTTGGTGAGCGCCGCAGCAGCCTTGGGCGGATTCGCAACGCGGAGCTGGCGCTGGCGGTACTCGGTGCCCGAGTGCTCAATGACGTTGAGCACTTCAACGTCTGAAACGTGATAGGGACGGGGACCGAGACGGCCGCACCAGTTCTTCTGCTTGCGCCGTTTCGTCTTCACCTGTCGTGGGGACCGCTGTCCGTCCACGACGTCCGCATGCGGGAGCCGCTGCTCGACCGCCTCGTTCGCATGCGGGAGCCGCTGCTCAACCGCGATGTTCTCGTGCGAGAACCCCTGCTCGATCGCGATGTTCTCGTGCGAGAGCCCCTGCTCGATCGCGATATTCTTGTGCGAGAGCCCCTGCTCGATCGTGATTTTCTCGTGCGGGAGCCGTTGCTCAACCGCTATACTCGGGACCAGCTGTCTCTGCAAGCTGGAGTCGGCGCACGTGACGTTGTTACACGCCGCGCACGAAGGACCATCGCTCTCTTCGTGCACCGCGACTATCGTGGAGTCGGGATCCATAAAAACGGCCACGTGCGGCCAAGGGTTGTTCGTGGTCGACGACCGGAGAAATGCAAGCACCCCGTCGACGTCGATGTCGCGAGGTCGGACCGTGCGGTTCCGCCAGTCGACGTCCGGCTGATGCCGTGACAGCCACGGCATCCCGAAGACGCAGTCTAAGGACCCGCCCAAGTCGATCACGAGGAAATCATCATCCCCGTAGAAGTCGTCAAAGGAGTACGCGAACTGGACGCTGCGTCGCGGCAGCTGACGCGGCTTGCCGTCAGCGTACTTGACGACCATTGAGCGGGGACCTTCGCGGACTTGCAGATCTCTCGGGAGTGCCGATTGACGTTCGGCGCGAACGACGTTGTTCGTCGCGCCTGAATCCAGCAGGGCGCGGATGGGACGCTGCGCGCCCGACACGTGGAGGCTGAGGAGGGTCAGTCTCTTGTCGCTGCTGGATGTGGTGGCGTTTGGCTGTGCGTATAGCACAGCGGGGCTGGGAGGTGGTTCCACCACCATGGAACTCAAGATCTCCGAACGCCCAGTAGGGCGCCCCGCGCCTACTCGTCGTCTCCGTTTTTTACTGTCTAGGGAAGACAGAGCCGTCGGTGGCATCGACGGGGGCGAGCACGAGGGCCGGTGACCAGGCTTGCGGCAACGGAAGCAGAGCATCGCTCGGTGTCCGCCGGAGCTGCCCTGGCCCCGGCCGCGGCTCTGGGACGGGTCATAGCGACGCGTCGGGCTCGACTCGATCGCGTCGATCTCCATCGGCACTGCCTCGTTGGTGTCTTGCACTCTCATCGCCGGGAACGCGCGGGAGGCTGTGACACTGTAGTTTTCGCGGAGTGCCGTCACGAAGGCCTCTTCCAGCGAGGCGGCGGGTTTCCGGGTCAGGTAGAAACGCTGGTAGCCAGCGTTCATACCATTTACGAAGACATGAAATTGCGTCGTCGTGTCGATCGGGTTGTCGACGATGCACGACACCAAGTGGCGAGCAAGCTGGATGTACTCTCTCATCGACAACTTACCCTGCTTCAAGTTCAGGAAGGCCGTCCGCTGTTGAATCTCATCTTGAGGCGGCTCGAACGCGAGCCGCAGGTCATCCCTGACCTCGTCCATCGTCATGAAACATGACGGATCAGCGACACGACGTCCGAGCGCCCATTCCTGCCAACTTGGACACCAGGAAGTTGGTTCGGGCGAACTCCGTCGTAAGCTGTCGCGCAGCGACAGCCATGTCGATTTCACAGAACCAACGATTCAGCGCCATTCGCTTGGCGGCTTCGCCGTTGTAGCTCGAGACATCGAACTTGACGATGTCGGCCTTGTTCGTCTTAGGTTGCGCGGGAATCAGTGCCTGCTGACGAGCGTTGGCAAGCTCGCGCGCCATGAATTCTTGAGCTGCAAGGCGATGTTGTTGTTCCGTCCCCGTGGACAGCAGTGCCGTGATAACTGCTTCGCCGGCGACTTGTGAGAGACGGTGAAGCCCCTCCCACTCGAACTGTGTCAGGTGGGGGAACTGCCCATGTTCCAGTCGCGCACCCGACACTCCTTCGATTGTTGACGCGCTCATCGTTCGTGGTCGTTGGAAGGACTACTAAGTGCAACCAGGTGTAACGGGGCCAAAGGCTACCGATACGTAAGCTTTCGCTAAGTTGTGAGGAAACAATGTCTTGGGCTTTGGGCCAAGACACGTGGAATTATAGGCAAAATTGACTCTGGGTGATATTAAAATACGGTCGCAAAACCGTACTTAGGCCGAGCTTAGCTGACAGCCACCGAATAAGGTGCTGCACGCTAACTGGCTAATATGCATACTAAAAGGGCGAATTCTGTCCAATGACAGAATGCCAAGTCACAGCCGATTTGGTCTGTGACTTCTACCTACTTTTGTAACGGGAGATCGTCCCGTTACAGGGACAGTCGTAACGACTCAGGTGTAGAATTGACTACAAGTGCTACCAAGTGCAGCGGGGCTGCCGTAGACTGTAGGGTAGAGGAAGACTTAGTCGGACTCAGCGAGTCTCTTAAGCAGGTAGTTTACCTTGGCGTTCTTATACAAAGAACAGGGACGAGCGTACGACAGTAGCGTACAGGCTCCAAGTAACAGTCTTTACAAGACAATGAAACTCTTAAGGTTAAAGGTGAACTGAATGTATTTTCGCTATCGGCGTCAGAGCCGCCCTGGTGTACATCTATAGGTCTCACTATCTAACATAGTAGAGCCTAGGGCCTGTACTGCAGATCCGCTAATTCAGTCCGCCAGAAATCATGATCCGCCGGATGATTTCTATTTGGCGGGTTGATGGATCCGCCGATTCTGGTGCAGTACACCGATCTTGACCAACCGCTATCCGCTAAAATTAAGTGTAAAATGTAATGAACACACCGATATAAAGAAATGGAGTATACAGTACGAAGGTGCATAAGATTCGCGCTAAGCGTCTTCATCGTAATCTGCACTCGCCGTCGTCTTACTCTCAGCGCGTTCAGCTACATCCTCACCGTTTGCGGCTGATTGAGCTGCCAGGAACTCTCCGATTAAATGGTGCCGGCAATCATAGTCCATACCACATAACATTGTCGCCAGCTCATGGTTTTCAGCCAGTTGTTAAATGAACCGGACGCGCAAGGCGACCGGAATGTCGTCCGAAAACTGCTCTCTAAAGTCCCTGATGGCCAGATCAGACCGTGTGAGTTGCCCCATTTGTTCTGTGCTCCGGCGAATTAGACTAGAACGAGCGAGAGATTCATGTGCCTCACCAATTCTCGCAAGTACATTGCACATCTTCTCGCCAGTGGTCCGTTTGATGGAATTGTGGCCTGAGTTCGAGAGGGTGTCACCCCTGAGACCGTGTGCCAGACTTCCTCGCTCGTCTTCGTTGTCATCGCTGCTTTCGATGTTAACATTGGTGCTGTCGTCTTCTTCGTCATTGGAGTCGTCGTTGGCGGGCTGTGCGTCATCCTCGTTGATGTTGCTGATATTTTCTCCGTTGAACGAGTTGAATGCATCACCTGGGGTTTCGGTTTGTGCTGCGATTGTTGTTGGCATGTGCGCAGCGAGGCTCTCTGTCGCTAAACTTGGCGCTAGAATTTTATCTAGTGTCGAATACATGAACTGAGTGCGGTCTCGAAACTCTCTTGCCGACGGTTGAAATCATAGAACACGCTCCCAAACCGATTCCGGAGCAGTGGGTATGCCGTTCGCATTCCATCCAAACCCACTATTGTGTTTGAGCATCGCAAACACGAAGTACTTCTACTACAACTCCCCATCTTGCTCTGCAGTTGTTTCTTGGTTCGTCGAAGGTGATCGGGTTGCCCTTGATTGAATCTGTTCCAAATACGTGTCCACGCTGCTTTTTTAAGTTGCCGGAGTAGGAAGAGCCCAGCTGAGCCATCGTCTCGTACATGATATAGAAAAACGTGTTGAAGGAGTGTAAATTTAGATTAAGAGGATGTTTGAATGCCAATATGCACACATCCTCTTAATCCAGATTTACACTCCTTGAACACGTTTTTCTCTCACTGACCCCAAAATAATGGTTAGGGTCAAACTCTTTGAACACGTTTCTCTCTCACTGACCCCAAAGAATTTCTAGGGTCAGTGAGAGAAACGTGTCCAAGGAGTTTAAATTTAGATTGAAGTGGTAACCACCTGAGGTGGATTGCATTTTAGATGCTTTGTTTTGGAGCACGTCGCCTGTTAGACGTACTCAACCGTAAAAGGCAATGCAGCGCGTAGGTAACTGAGTGGTGGCGGTGAATCCGGTTCAAATGACAGCGAACATAATGACAGCGAGTATAACGAGATCCTGTCTGGGGTGCTCGTTATGGGATTTATCCCAGCAATCGGAGCCTACATTCGATCTTACTACGCAAAAGAACCCTGCCGAACCTCAACTTTAACTGGGGCAATGTATTATGAAGATCTCATGTCCAGCACGAATCCCGTTCGTATGTACGAAGTAGCTCGCATGAGTCGACATACGTTTCAACTGCTGCTTACGTTCTAGAGTCTACCGGAGAACTACCTACAATAACGACAATAAGCAGTGGAGAGCGACTCATGATTTTCCTGCATATTCTAGCAGGTAAATCCAACCGAAATGCTCAAGAACGATTTCAACACGGCCCAAGTACCATCACAAACATTGTTCGACAATGTATAGCAGCTGTCAAAGCGAGGTACAATGCTCACATCACACTACCAGGGCCTGAAGTTTCCAGTCGCATCCTTGGGTCAGGAAAGTGTTTCCCCTACTTCAAAAATTGTATTGGCGCGCTAGATGGCACGCATATACCTGCAGTTGCACAAGACTGATAGCCCCGCGGTTCAAGAACAGAAAGGGTTTCTACTCTCAGAACGTGGTGGGGGTTTGTGATTTAGACATGCAATTCGTTTATTTACTTCCTGGGTGGGAGGGCTCAGCCCATGATGGGCGCGTACTGAAGGATGCGGTTAGACACGGCTTTCGTGTACCTGAAGGTAAAAAAAAATCTCTCCAGCGAAGTTTATAAACCGTGTTTTGAGTGTGAGGTCAGTATAATTTGGGAGACGCAGGTTACGCGTTGAACAACTATACGTTGAGTCCTTACCGGTGTGCACGTTACCACTTGAAAGAGTTTGGCCACGGTACTCGAAGACCCCAAAACAAAATGTAGCTGTTTAAGTTACGACATTCGTCGCTCGGAAACGTGATAGAGCGAGCGTACGGTGTGATTAAAAACAAGTTTCCGATCCTCTAGTCAATGCCATCGTACGCGCTGTGCGATCAGATCGACCTTGTCCAAGCAGCGTTTCTCATCCATAATTTCCTGCGTGCCAACCGCGATGAATTCGTTAACACCAAGCCAGTTGCCCCGCAGGTAGGGGACGAGGATGAAACCAACGACATGGCAGACGACGAGTTGGAAGACCCTGCAATTGTACAGCTACGAGACTCCATTGCGGAGGAAATGTGGCGTGACTACACGATGATACTTGCAGAAAGAAGCGACGAGGTAGTTCTTTAGGGCAAAGCTTACAACAAAGATCAATATATGGTTTTAAAGGCGCTTGCCATCAATCCGCCAAAACAATCCGCTATCCATCCGAATTCGGGTGAATAGGGGATAGCATTTTTAGGCGATTAATCCGCCAAATCGTGTACTACAACCAGATTAGTGGATTGAGCGATCCGCCAAACTTTAGAAATCCGCCATAATGTGACTAATCCACCGGAATTCGTGTCGTCAGTACAGGCCCCTAGTATAATGCATATATATTGGCTGCCAAGCCACCTACTGATATCATGTACCATCCCACTCTATTTTTAGTCCCAAAAATGATGTTCCCAAGTTTATACTAGGTTTGAGTATAGTGCGCTATAGTGTGCTGCCTTTTCTCTGTATGCTGCGACAAAATTGCAGCTGTTTCGAGTTAATCGGGCTACTGATTTTGTCATCGTGATGGCAAATATAACCGTGTTATGTCAAAGCGGGGACAGTTCGAACCGCGAGCCAATATAGCGTAGAATGTGACAAACCGCGCACTAAACGAAGCAAAATTGACAAAATGCGCATACTAAGACCCACTATGGAACATCAATTATGAGACGGAGTGGTACTGTTTTAGGGAGAGTGGGGTCACACCAAATTGGGTGGCCTTCATATCCGTACTTTATCGAGCAACCCCGTTACACAGCGACCCCTCGACCACAAGCTAGCAGCCAACGACCACCATAGTGTTCTCGCGCACGGTCGGAAAGCCCCGAGGGTCAAGAGAAGAGCCCCTACCTACGGTGGCTTCACCCGAGGGGCCTCTACTGCAGCGAGAATCATCGAGAGCAGCCCAAGACGCAAGAGAAGGAGAAAACAAAAACTGGAATATTGCAAGCAACAGGTTCGGCGGGTCGGACCTGAGAGTCTTCCGCGACAACATGAGAACGATGACCACGGGAGGTGTGAACAACAACGGCAAGAGAACGCTGGGAGACTCCAACAAGACGGACGCGGCGCCAGGAAACCTCTCATTCACCAAGAACAGGCGGTGAAGGCCAAGGCTCACCTCGACGAGATCCAGAGGGAGATAGAGGCTGCGGAGAGGAAGCCGTCTTCGGTCGGCAACGACATTATGGGAATGCACTTACTCCTTCAAAAGGAGGGAACCCGCTGTAACGAAGAGCAACGACGCCGCGAAGAACGAGAAGTACGCAAAGAAGCAGAGAAACGGGAAAGAGAGGAGTTAGAGCGAATGCAGAGCGACGAGGCCAAGGTGGCGCTGGAAATGAAACTGGAGGACGCCAGAGAAGCTCGTCAAGCGCAGGAGGCCGTACGTCGTGCAAATGATGCTCGAGAAGCTCAGTGGGATATTGAGCGAGAGGAGAACAAACGGCGCTTTGAGGAATGGCTCGCACTAGAGCGCGAAGAAGTGCGGCCACGTCACGAGCAAATGATTATCGTCCTAGCGAGTTTGAAGAAGTAGCGAAGACGTAGCTTTAACGATGAAGTATACATGTTACATTGAGGTCTGAACGATTGTCTTCTCTACCGTACGTCCAAGTTGTGCGAATTTGAGAGATCTCCAAAGACCTGACGGGGTAGTTAGCTAAGCAAAATAAATTGTCGAGGCGTAGCTTTCGTTTGTCGAAACAGATGAAGTAGACGCTTGAACACCTTGTTCATGCCCCATTCTGCGGCCTGGTGGATTGTCGTTATCGCTCTTGATTTCGCAGCGGCAACCTCACGAACCGAAGGCACCAGCCGCATTAGATCCCTATCCTTCAGGGGTGTGAGAATCCTGCCTACCATGTCATCAGAGCATGGCAAGGCGGAATCGGCGACAACGCCGTTTCGGCTATCCGGGTTCAGCACTGGATCGGACAGCGCCTCTCGGAACGCAAAAGTAGTGTCGTTGTCATTCCAGCTGCCCGGGCAATTGTGTTTGCACCACACAATTAGCCGGCTGCTTCGCAGACGCATTATCTGCCTGGAAAATCGGCTAACGTTTTCTTTAGCCAGTCTCAACCAGAAATGCATCGGTCCCTTTGATGTAGAAGACACAGTTTGATGTTATACGAATGTTACTCGATTACATCCGCTCTGTCAGTGAGGCTACGTGAATGTTATGCGAATGTCACTCGATTACATCCTAAAACCCTAGGCAACCAAAAGTTCTTCTACACCGGTGCCACCTCTGATTCCAGCTGGTGCGGCACTACTTTCTGCCATTTATCAAGAAAATTGTAAAGAAACCCTAGCATTGCCACACTTTGACTCGAAGTAATGTGCCGCAAATCGGCTTTTTGCAAAAGTACCGCAGTAGGAGCAGCCTGCATACAACCTCCCACTGACATGTTACTTGACCGTCTCATATGCAACTCTCGTTACTCCGTCACTTATTATAATCTTACCCACCATATGTTATTTTACTACAAATTAACTTTAAACCGTCCTTTCACAAATCCATCCCGTACAACACTTCTATTCTAACGTTATTGCAGTACACTTCCACTACCATTTTATAATCTCTACATACAACATCATATGAATATTATTCATACATTATCAACCATACCCCCCGCAAAATCTCCACGCATTCACTAAACACTCCACAACCTAAAATTTTCAACTCACCCACTCCCTCTTACATCGAGAATCCACTTAAGCGCTGTCATCGTCACTGTTGCCACCGCGGTTTCGGCCACGGATTGTGCAAATTTTGGCGACCACGTGAGGAACCACTTCATGACAACGATGTTCTCCTCCACGGTAGCAGCATCCACCGTCGAACGATTCTCGCCGTTCTCACCCTCCATGCGTTCTGGCGACTTCACGCTGCCGACTCTAACGCCTCTCTTTTGAGTAGCAGGAATATGACTCCCCTACCGCTTGACAAGGCGCATCGCAGAGTGTGTCGCGACGAACATGGTGTCGGGTCATCTCGGCTTGAGCATTCTGCTCACGAGTTTCACGATGTCGTAGCAAACATTGTCGTAAGCACCAGAACCGGCGCCTGGAGCACCGGGTCCTTGGGGTCAACCGCAGGAAAGATTTCACCACGTTCTTCGGTCGTCTCGAGTTTGGCGCGCTTGGTAGCACGGATAAAGTCGATGATGATACGAAGGCGCTTGATGGTAGTGTGGGTATGGGACGTTTTACAAGAGTTTCGATTTAAGGAATGTAAGGTCTTAGAGGGGGGTCCTATGACGTTAGTTTGTTTCTCAGGAACTCCCTTCCATACCACATACCGTTTTCGTCTGTGCTTTCCATTCCGGCTTTTGACCCATTCGCGCAAGAATGGATCTTTTCGAGTACTTTGCCGCAAATGAAGTGGATTATGTTGTACCTTCGTCCTTCAGAGGTGGATTCGAAGGTATTGCTCAGTATTGCGATCTGGAATGCCAATCGGCACACGTACATGGTCCAATAGATTTTCCATTCAGTTTTTGTTCAGCCAATGGGTGCCTGCCAAAACCCCAATAAAAAGATTTGGTGACTCTTCGTTTTACCAACTTTTTATCGGCATAAAAAAACGGGTGATAAACATACACCCAATAAAAGATTTGGTCTGATCGGTAAGAATTGTCGGCGTCATTTGAAATTAGTATGAAGTTCAGTTTTGGACAAATCTGAAGCGGACAAAATTCTAAAAGATTTGTCTATTTATCAAGGCTGCTAGAGGCGTGCAACCCCTCACTGTGCAACTTGAAGCTACCTCCAGCCAGTTTCTTCCGCGAAATCTTCCCCTCCCCATTCCCCCAAAAAAAAAAAAAAAATCCTCCAGAGGTCGGCATGCTGGCCAGCAAGGGCGCTTTGGCGCTGTGTCTGATAGCGCGGACGACCTCCCGAGCTTCAACGACCATGAAGACGCTGAGGAGGCGCCTCATGGAGGAGTTTATGCGGATCGAGCATGCCCGCATCGTGCGGATTAGGCACTTCCTGACCGAGAAGTGCATCTCCCAAGCGAATGTGTCTCCCTGGATGTTCATTTGGTTCTACGGAAACGACGAGAACTTCATTCACACCACAAGCCTGTCACGGTAAGCTGCCACTGTTTATTAGTTAACCTACCATTCGCTGTAACACTGCCTGCGTTCTTTCTTCCTGTAGTTCCTCGTTCATGAGGCTGCTTGCGAGATTCGAGCAGTTTTACCAGATACCAAGGTTCCAGCCAGCAGGAGGCCGACCGAGGAGGCTCCAGCACCACCATCAGGTGCTGGCTTTGTTGTTAACTTTCTATGAAGGGTCGATGGGGCAGAAGCATCTCTCGCTGCAGTTCGGTCTGCCCCATTCGACTGTTAGCAGAGTGTTGAGGGAGGCAGAAATCTCCATGCAGGAGGCGCTGAGGGGCGTCTCGCCGGCTCGTATAGTCT
The DNA here is from genome assembly GCA_012656105.1 of Phytophthora syringae. Classification (NCBI taxonomy): domain Eukaryota; phylum Oomycota; class Peronosporomycetes; order Peronosporales; family Peronosporaceae; genus Phytophthora; species Phytophthora syringae. The sequence goes on from JAAKBD010000155.1 coordinate 14,488, forward strand.
GGCCGTCATTGGCAACGCAGAAAGCATTATCCGAGTTAACCGCGGTCCGGCAAGCATTACTCCCCTTTACCTGGGGGTTTAGCGACGGTAAAAACTTTCGCGTACGTTCGTGGTGCAAATATTAGGAGTTTATTGCCGATAACTAATCTTCTCTAATGGTGAGTGTACACCTGTAGGTGCAAGAGCCCTCAGAAGTTGATATCCAGAACGCGCTATAATGGATGGTACAAAGTGTTTTTGTCACAGGAACGCTGTGCTTTGCTGCTGACGGCAGGAGATGCCACTGGTAAAGGTACATGAAATTTATTAATGAACTACTCTGTATACAGATTTATGGAGGTGCTGCTCGATTGATAGATAGACGACGTGCCGATCACTTTAAAGCGATTCAGGATGAGCTAAAATAGTATTCTAACTACGGAAGCCACTCACTCACTTCTTGTTCAAATGAATTACTCTCGATTTTGCGGATATGAGACTATGAGTAAAAACACTTTAACCCTTTCGCGAGCCACTTCTGTTAACTATGGTATACAACATCAAGTTGCTTGATTCTAAAAGGTAGCAAAATTGTAACGGGGTTACGCAAAGAGTTACGATTATGTAGGTCACCCTATTTGGTGTGACCACACTCTTCCTAAAACAGTACTCAGTACGTGAAAGTTAACAAGATATCAGTAGGTGGCTTCCCAGCCAATAGATAGGCATTAGACTAGGCTCTACTATGTTAGATAGTGAGACCAATAGATTTACACCAGGGCGGCTCTGACGCCGATAGCAATAATACATTCAGTTCACCTTTAACCTTAAGAGTTTCATTGTCTTATAAAGACTGTTACTTCTTGGAGCCTGTACGCTACTGTCGTACGCTCGTCCCTGTTCTTTGTATAAGAACGCCAAGGTAAACTACCTGCTTAAGAGACTCGCTGAGTCCGACTAAGTCTTCCTCTACGCTACAGTCTACGGCAACCCCGCTGCAAAAATCGCCCTTTAACAAAATCACGGTACTGCCATTGCATATCTCTTGTAACATATTAACTTCAATGATTTGCAATTGGTACGTAATGGATGTGTTTGACTTGATTTGAGTATACCTCAATGATTACTGATAGTACTGCTTATGATTTGTTACAAAAGAAGGTACATACAAACTTGAAGTTGCGTCGAAGGTCGTATTTTCCGCCCTTTTAGAGGGCTACATTCTACCGTGTTTTGAAAAGGGCCTAAAATGGCGAGAAATGCGACCTTTATCGCGAAAGAGTTAATGCAGAGCCTCGTGAAATTGCAGGTTAGCTTCGTAGTTGTCTAACACCACGGTTTTTGTATGTTATGTGCAGTGGTCAAGGCCACCGGCGACTGGGAGAGGGCTTCGTCTTCAATATAATATATTTATAATGCATGCACTGCAACTACTTCAGTAAAATAATTTATGCTCGCTTCAGACTGCGCCCCCCGGATTCACCACGCAGGTACCCAATCCAGTCCTAAGATGAAAAGTGCATGCATCAATGGTCGATGACTCTGCGTTGACAAGGCTACCTCCGATTTCACAGGTTAAGCCCAGCAGGTGGAAGTACTGAGGTGCTAGGAGCTGGCCTTCAAGTGCGTGGTTGCTCAGATTTCTGCGATAGTCGTTTTTGATCCGCTTTAAGTTGCTGAAATCGCCTTCGACTTTGTGAGTCCCGGGTAGGATGCTGCCCAGTCCGACGTCAAAAGCGCCCAGCTCTGTGTAGCGACTTCCTCCGTCAACGTGAAATCACTCTTCGTCTAACGGTTTCCGATGGGCACTCTCCACTATTTTGTTCAGTTTGTTGCGCGAACCCGCAGTTATCCCAAATATGAGTGAGAAAAGTTGCTTTAATCTCTTCGCGGAGTCTCTCGCTGTGAGCTTCAAGTAACTTGCTAAAAGGTTAAATCTGCGGAATTGATAATTTTAGGTGGCCACGTAACGCGCTCGAGAGTACTTTGCTTGAGAACTTCACTTTGAATAGCATCAATGCTTTGTATCAGCACCGTAGCTGCAGTCAAGACAACCTGCTGTCGATCTGAGAGAAGGGGTCCCCGTACATACCCACTGCGAACGGCTAAGCAGCACATACGACCATTTCTGCTCTCAGTTCGCTCATGTGGGGCTGCTTCCGTTGCTGCCGTCTTCGAATTTTTTGCACAGGTAGACTATTAAATGACCCATTTATTCTGCTATTGTGATCATCATGCCTTGAAGCCTAGCACTAGAACCAGGGGCGGGCCGAGGATCAATATGGGGTGGGGGCGCATGCCCCCATTTGTTTGAGATTCGGATCCGATTTTACAGATATGTTCTTTTAATTTGACTGATTTTGTTTGAATTTAGCCGATTTGGCTGGATTTTGGCCACTTCTGTCCCCTCCCCCGGAAGTCCGAATGTGGTATTTTGTACTTTTTCTACACACAATGCCGCAATAGGTGCAGCCTGGTTATATGTGTGCATGAATTGTTGTGAGGAGAAGTATATTGATTGGGGTGTATTTGGATGATATTTTTTGTTGGTGGAAAACTATTCGTATTTTGTAAAAAAATATAGTTAGAATGGGTACGGAGGGTATATTCAGAATAGAGGTTGGTGAGAATAAAATATACAGAAATTGGTGGAAAATAAAGGTGGCACGTTTGTATGTAGAGTATTAAAAATATGAAGATGTAGAGTGTGTAAACGAGGAGTATGTTGAAGTAGAGCTTACTCTGACTGACAGAGGTCGACAGCATCGAGGACCCATAACATCACAACTCGGTCAATTTTGCTCAATGTTTTGTAAGATTTGGCCAGCATGTGTTTCTCAGCGAGCTCTATTTATGGTGAAAACCACGGAGATTATGGGTTCCTTCGCCACACAGAATAGAGAAAAGGTAAATTGACCTAGCCCGTGTCTAGTTTTGGCGAATCATGCGTCTTCATTTCGACTTTAACTAAACATACCCTTCCCAATACGATATCGTTTTAGTTATCGACTATTAAGCTAAATCAAGTTTAACCCCCAACACTGATACGAGTTTTCCGGTGTGTCCCGTTCTTAACATGTAGTTAAAGACACCGTGTTAAGGCCGGTCTAAAATTGATTTTTATATGGTCTACAATAAGTACGATGTCTTTTTCTAAACAGCAGTCCGGATGTATGTGCATGGAAATTGCCCGCCCACGTCGATGTCCCCACATGTAGTCAGATACGGCGTGACCAGCCTCCATTAAATAGCATGTCGTATATCACACGAGTTTCAAATGACCTTTGTATTCTGAACGCACTTTCCATGAGGGAAAGCTGGCCAAAATCTGAACGAGACCACAGGGCTATGCTTGCCTTCATGAGAAAAAGACACATACGCATTGAGCTTATCTGGGCGAAGCTACAACCTATTTCATAGCAAGTGCCTACTGAGCTGCTTGCTCATCCACTTAGCCGTCATCACCCGCAATGTCACCACCCTCAGCAGCCTTACCGTCCTCGCCGCCCTCAGCAGCCTCGCCGCCCTCAACCGTCTCAACGTCCTCGCCGTGCTCGTCGCCCTCAGCAGCCACGCGAGCCTCGCTGCCCTCAGCAGCCTCACGGTCCTCAACAGCCTCAACACTCTCAACATCCTCTGCAGCCTCGGCGTCCTCGTCATCCTCGCCGTCCTCCTCCTCACTCTCAGCGGCTGGGCGACGCTTTTGCCAGGGCCGCGCATCTGAATGTCGCGGCCTACGAGCGGGCGGGGGCGCTCTCTTCCGTTTGTTCCACTTGACGTGTCATATCTGATGGCACGTCAAAGTGTTTCCGGGTAGTGCCTCGCACGCACTCGGTCGCAAAGGTAGACTCTGTAAAAACAGCGTTAGATAATAGCCATGACTGAATTCCAATACACACACGCACCTCTTGATGCCGTCACTGCACGCCTCACAAAAGAACCGTGTCGCACTGCGTTCGCCCTTCTTCCGCTTTCTGATCGACCAGACCTTGCATTGGTGCTGAGGTCGCTTACGGACCCCGCTCACATGCTGCCAGTCTGGAAACTCAGTTCATTTGTGCGACGCTGGCACAGCGCGTACTCTTTCGCCCGGCGTTGGAGGTCCCGGCGACAGCATCTACATATACAACATGTCAATATACAACATGTCACCATACAACATGTCAGACTTAGTGTAGATACCTGGTCGGCAAAGTCAGCAGCCGTCAGCTCCAGCATTTGCGCTTGTAAAATCCGTAGGAACTTGGCGTTGTCCGCAGGCGGCTGATCCGTTCGCTTCTGGGCCTCTCGATAGACGATATAGGCGTTCACTATCGCCATATCGACGAGGCCCAGGAAGATGGCCTTGTAGTATTTACGGAATACGACAGCTAGTTGTAGCGAATAGCGTTGTAGTCGAAGCTGGCGTGTATGTCGACCCCGCCCATCCAGCGCCGGTAGTTTTGCACCATCGACGGGCAGGGGACAACGACTTTCTTACCGCCTCGCAGACGGCGCTCTGCACATACAGACACATGACATTAGTTGTAACTCAAAGGTCAAATGCAAGTGTATCGTACCGCAAGTCTTGAGCGCTCTGCTGCCGCCCGTAGCTAGTAGGTAGACGGCCTTGCGATCATACCACCGCAATGCTGTCAATTCTGGGCTGCACTTTGCCACTGCAATCAGCGTGGTTCCACGCGCAACGCCGCGAGGGCGTTTTTTTCTTGGCTTTCAGCTCCTTCGGAACCCCTTCTTGTTTGTTTGTATAGTGCCTACACTGTACACGTTCCGACTCAGCAGCTGCAGTGCTAGCTGCACGGACGTGTAAAAGCGGTCGGTTACGACCGCATGGAACACTCCGTCTTTTGGAGCTGGGAGGGCCTCGTGCAGGTTACGCACAGTGGCAGCAGGACCGGAATGTGGATCTGCGGAGAATTTGGTCGGTGACCGACCGTTCAGCTCACTTTGGTGCTGATCCGTTCCGCAGTAAACCTCCAACCTGTGCATGTAGTCAAATACAACAAAACAAAATGTCAGCACGGATTTTATACATCATGTCCAAGTTAGCCAAAACAAACTCCCCGCGGACTTCATGATGAAGCCGCGGAGAGCACCAAAAACAGCCATATATACACACCCTATGCATCTCTACGTACCGGAGACAGTAGGCCGTGTCCGCACAGCAGGTCATGAAGAGCTTCGTACCCCACTTATGGGGCTTATCCTTGAGATATTGCCTGGTCACGTTGTGGCGGCTCCGGGATGGAATAACGGCTTCATCAAATGCGAGAACAGGCGCCACGTCGTATCCTGCGAGAAATGTCTTCTGCATCGTCTCCACTACAGGTCTCACTTTCCAGGCTCTGTCCGTCGCGGCCTTGGGATCGGCGCTGTTCGAGAAGTGTAGATTTTGGGTGATTCTGCCGAAACGTCCTTTCGACATGTATCGGCCAAATGTGCCAGCAGGGACGGCTCCAACCGGCGTAGTAGACCAATGATCCGCGAGCCGGCGCGTCTGCGGGCTCAGCATACGGGCTGTCAACAATCCAATGACCCTCACGGTGTCGAACCCTTTGATTGGCTTGTGTTGTTTCATATCGCTCTCCAAGACTTCCTCTCGTGTGACTGGCTTCCCTTTCTCTCTCTGCTTATGGTACATGCGGTCGATTCGATCATTCAAGTGCTGATCGTAGTAGCGATTGCTTTCATCAGCGATCTTTATCCACAGGCTTCTTGGCATAAAGAAGAACAGCAAGTCCAATGGCGAGTCTGCTCGCTCCATCACCTCTTCCGTAGGTCCGTACTTCCCCTTGTACAGCCCAGGATATTCGATATTTTCTGGGAACGTACTGGGGTCTAAAGATGTCATATACAACATGATCGTCAACACTCCATGTAGCATATCATCCATGTGCACAAACAAGAAACTGACCGTGGTTCCAACCGTCTTTGCGCATCTTGGTCAGTGCCGTCGGGTCTCGTGCGAGCACCGACATCTCATCGGGGGTCAGCACGTCCCAATTCGCTGTCGTTGTGTTCCAGTGACGCGGCAACTTGGCAGTCGCCTCCTTCAGTCGCTTCTTCGCAAGCCTCTTTGCCTCGTTCTTCTTGCGACGAGCAATAATTGCTGCTCCATCAAGCGCGTCTTCGCCCTCACTCTCGTCCTCGTCCTCGCTCTCCTCCTCTTGTTCATCTCCATTTTCTTCTTCTTCTTCGTCTTCTTCGTCTTCGTCTGCTTCCTCAGCATTTTTGTGGTCCTCCAAGTACCAACTTGCAGAGTCGGAGCTGTCATCTTCCACCTCCGAGTCCAAAGCACCGTCGACAATATGCTCCGGGTGATTGACTCGCGCAATCGCTGGCTCGTCAACTTCCTCGGGATCACAAATATAGTCCAAATCAAGCGCCCTTTACAAACAAACATGTTGTTAGATACAGCATACTCTAAATAAAACATGTTGTATAAAGCTCCTGTGGAAGAGCGTCTTCACAGAAATTAGTGAATCCAATCCTCTACAAGCCCGTCGCGTGTTTACGTCGGGTTTTCCCGGTTCCTGAGTAGCGTATCTCCAGTGGAGTGCGGTCTTGTGCGTCTTGGGGTCCGTAGACGCGATCCTGGCGCAAAGCGGATGGTCCTCACTCTACGTCTTCTCATACTTAGCGCTCTGCACGGTCAGAGATGACGCCCTCTCTCTCGACCTTGGTCCGCGCGGTTATCGGGGCGCGTCCTTGGTCGTTGTGTGCGGCGGTTATCAGGCCGCACGGTCCATCACGTTCGGCGCCGGGTTATCGGGCGACGCCTTGGTGGTATCGTTTAACGTGCCTTCCTTTCGGACACGGGGTGTTGGGGGTGAGAACCGACTCAACGGACGGGGACGGGGCCGCGGTTATCGGGGCGGCTGGTGTCGACGTGTACAGGTCTTTCAACGTAGGCCACTTGCTTGCTTGTTTCTAGGGAGAAATCAGGCGAAGAAGACTTGGTTTGTGTATCACAAAGAATATTCGGAACTGAGCCTTACTCTATCCTAAGAGTCCCTCTAGACCTCTCCTTCTTCTCCCTAAACCTACCCTACCTCTACTTGATTCATTCTAGATTCCTAGAACGAGTTTCCTAAGTCGGGTTTCCTAGGTCGAGTTTCCTAGATCGGGAAAATAGCCAATACGTGTGGTGTACACTTGATGTACGTAGCCAGCCTGACGCCCCTTGTCGCAGCATTCGATATCAGAGGTCTGGTCTTCCCGCTCTCATCCTGCCAGACGCGTCGTCGCTCCTCTTTCTCCTTTTTCGAGTCCACTCTTCCACATCCGTCCCGCGGGTACCCACGCGTAGGGGTGGTGTAGCCGAACTCATCTTGTCTCGCTCTCAACCGTCGTTTACCCTGGATGTCCAGCATGTCGTCCAGCCTGCCTCCTGCTCCACCTGTAATCACTGTCGATCCTGACGATGCTGCCCATGGTCCCTGCCAAGTTTGTGCGTTGGGGAGTCGCCTGCCGTCGGCGTCCTCGCGAACCGTCGCCGAAATTCCAGCTCTCGACGATCCTGTCACGTCCGTAGGCGGTCTCCTCGCCGATGCCCACCTTCTGAATCGGGAGTGCACTGCCTTGCGCTCACGTTTCGAGTTAGTCGTGGCTCTGAACGCGAGGTTGGCTGCTCACACGGCCATGCTTCACGACCACAACTCTTTCTTACTTCGACGGGCCCGTGAGGGATTCGACCTGGGAGGAAGAACTGTGAGCCAGTTATACAGTCGCGTCGATGCGCTGGATCGGGAGAAGCGACGTCTGGAGGACGATGTCGCGCGATTGAGTGTGCGCGCGGGTGAAGCCGACGCGTTCGAAGCCCGTCATATAGCGTTGGAGACTGCGTCAGCCGAGCATGTGCACTCCCTTCAAGACGAGCTTGTTCGGGAACGCGTTCGTTTCCAGGAACTTACGGCGCAATTGGCCGAATCTGCTGTGTCGACCTTCGTGCCCACCACGGTCGAGAAGATGTCGGTTGCTGACGATGGTCTGGTCCAGGGACGTGCTCGGGTTGGCGAGCCTTCAACGCCACTCGCGACTATCACCGACCTCTCACTTCTTCGGGATGCGTCTACTCTGACGTGTGGTCGGGCTATTGAGTCCACAACTCCAGCAGCTGAATGTCTTGTGCCGACATCGGCGTCCGTCCCGACGGAAGACGTGTCGGCCCGTCGTGACGAGCTCGTCCGAGCCTGTACTCGAGTTGTCGGGCCTTCGGACCAGCTCGTCGTCGTTGAGGGCACCACTGCGCGTCGAGGTGGCCTCGTCCGGGAACATACCCGAGTTGACGAACTCCTGGCGCAGTCTACTTGCCGTCCCGTGCTGTCACAGGATCCTGCCGAGGTTGTCCCTCCAATTGCACTGATCGTGGAGTTGGCGACCGTGTGGGCCAATTTGTCTGCTGTCCAGGACGAGTTGACTGAGGTCCGCGAAAGCGGCGCGGTGCTCTTGTCCGAGCGCGATCAGTCTCGTCGCGATCTGGCCGACGTCGTTCGAGAACGGGATGTAGTGATCGAGGAGAGACGCGTGATTCGTGACCAGCTGCAGCAAAGTTATCGCGACGATTCTTCAGCTCGCGCCCTAAACGTGCCACTGGAGGAAGATCTCCGACAGGCAAACGTTCTCGTAATTGCTCGAGCTGAGGAACGCCGACGCGACCTGGATCGTATTCGTGTCCTAGAAGCGGAGGTTGCTGCGGCTGAGGCTGCACGAATCACTGCTAAGTCGGGTCTGGTATAGGCCCGGGCTGAAGAGTTGCGCGCGTACTCGCGTTCGAACCAGCTACGCAAAGGATTGGTGGCCATCCGCCGTACCCGTGCGGAGCGGCAATCTGTTACTGACGCCCATATTCGCCGGTTGGATGCGCGGGTATCCGACCTCGAGTCCCAGCTTGATCAGTCACTCCGGGAGAGGGACGAACGTGCTTCGTCGTGGCGCCGGCTGCTGCGAGAGGCTCGTTTGCAGCGAGAGTCCGCTCGTCGGGTGCGAGATGCACTCGGGGCCCGTTTGGCGGTCATGGTCGGGTCGGTAGGTGGGTCTCTGGATCTACCTAGCCTTATCCGGTCTATAGAGATCGGTGCCGAGACGGCTGTCAACGCTTCAATTCCCGTGCCGCCTGTTGATCCCGATCTGGACCAAGGCGACACTGACACGGTACTCCGTGGGCTTCAGCACGCAGCTGGTTCGTGCTTAGCTGCGGCTCGTTCTGTCGCTTCCGACTCCGACTCCGATGGTGCGTCGTGGTTGGGTGGCTGTTCTCCAGCCTCGTCATCTGCAGCTTCACCCGCCTCTTCTCCGCAGACACGTCCTGCAACTTCTCCGCTCCAGTCGTCCGCTGGTCTTTCATCCCAGGTATCATCAAAGTCTTCTCCAGTGGTCTCGGCGTCGGAGATCCGGCGTCGCCGTCGGTCTTGTCGTATGTCGGCCGCGCCTGAACCGCGTGTTCGCTCTGGCTCCAGAGAAACCGCACTTTCGCGTCGACCGTCTACGTCAGCTACTACGTCTGCTTTGTCAAAAGCAACGCTATTACGTCAAAGCACTCGGTCTTCAACGGCGAATGACACTGCGGCTTCGGACAGCACAGCCGTGGCGTCAACACCGTGCATTCTTCCCGTTTCTGGTCGTAGATTCGCACCAACTGCTTCGGACTCTTCCGACGGCACGCAGCTAACGCGCTCACGACAGCCTAAGCGTCGGCGTCTTCGTAGGTATTCATCTCGTTCTCCTTCGCGTTCCTCGGAAGCTCCAGCTGTACCGGCCGAGAGCATCGGCGATCTTGCGGAGGACGACGCTAGCGGTTCAGATGAAGGTAAGGCTTCGGCTTCCTCCAGCCCGTTGTCTTCTGATGCCGATCCTCCTGTTGCGGTTGGGGACGATGCTATTGTACCGTTCTTTGCGCCCGTAATTCCGCCCGTTCGGGACGCGTCGGAGTGGGTGCAAACCAGCTACTTCCTATGGACCAAGCACCTTCGGTCTAGGTGATTGTCGTCGCTCTCCGTCTCGGCGATCAGATTCACCTATTTGCCTCCGCGCGACTGGGTCTACCCGTCGACTTCGGAATCGAGACCAGTTAAATGGCACAAAGCTCTTTTGACATTGGACAACGTCAACGCGCTCTACGCAACTCGGCCGTGGAAATATCTGGAACAGGCTGTCAGCCCACTGACTTTCGCGTTGGGAGACGCGCCATTTCAGCCATTTCTGCCTCGATACCGTCGGCACCTAGCACATTGGGCCCAAGCATACTGGGAGTCCTCGCACGACCTACCCGTGCCTAAAAACGCCATGTGGAAGACTTGGCGTAGGCATCGAAACTCACGGCGTTCCCGTGCCGGCAACCACTGGGCGAGCGTGCTGCTACTCGCGGTTGAGCTGTTTCACCAAGGCTTGGCTGATCTGGACTTGCTGCTGGATCCCCTGATATTACACTTCTCCCGCAGTCGATCTCTCGTGGGACGGTGGTATCCGGAGTTGCAACATTCGACCCTACAGGAATCTTTGGATGCACTCGACGCTCGCGAACCCTGGCGTCGGTTTTTCGTTCGCCGTTGGACGCCAACGATGGCTGCGTCGTGACGTCGGCCCACCCAGCCTATTCTCTGCCACGGCTCTCTGGTAAGCTCGTTCAGACGCTTTGAGCTCCGTTCTCGTCTCGGACTTTATAAGTCACATCCCCAAGTAATCTTCCGTCTTGTTTCCCCATTGAAGTCGACTTGTTCTTCTTTCGTGATCTTCTTTCCGTGGAACGATCTTCCATCATTTCACCTTCGACTCAAGAGTCGGTCCTCCACAACATCCACTCATTCACAATCTTCATCCGGCCAGCCCAGACAAAAATTCTCTCCCTTCCACCTGCTGACGGCCACCCCGCTAGCTTTCATCGCACGACTTTCACGTGCGCCTCCCCCCGCCTTCCGCCTACGCGTCAGCGTCTTCGGTCGTCGAGTCTTCGTGGGACTGCATGACGCCGAACCTGTGTCGCCCTGTACGCTGTCGCAAGAAGTCGTACAGCAATCCACCGCAGTTCAAGTCGAGTTCGTCTACCCAATTCGTCTCCTCGTACCCACGCCACTTCACTCCGAATTCGCGTCGTGCACGGCCGTAGCGCGTCGCGCGACCCTCGCGCAGATCTAGGATCGCCTCTACCTCAAACACGTCTTTGTCCAAGTCCGGTTCGTCCCAGCTATCGGCCGGGAGAAGTGCCTCGTCGAAGTCGAGCCGCGCGTCTTCCGGAACAATCAGCTCGACCGTCGGTCTCGACTGGAATGTGCGCACGGGCTTCAAGTTCGAGAGGTGTACGACGGGGAACAGCTGATACGGAGTGCCGTCCGTCTCCAGGCGGGCGGCGTAAGTGTCCACCAACTCAATTGCGCGAAACGGACCGTGTCACATGTGTGCCAACTTGCGTGCATACCCCGGCTTCACGCGATCGAAGTATAACCACACCTGAGAGCCGGCTTCGATTGGGTGTTCGGTCGCTTTCTCGTTCTGGAGACGGGCTCTCGATTCAACCGCGTCTCGGACGAGGTCCAAGGCCTGGGCCCGGGCCATCCTGTAGTGACGTTGGATCTGTAGTCGCCACCGCTTGGCTTCTACATCACGGTGAGACGTATTGCCCACCGCCAGTGAAGACTACAGCGTCGACTTCGGGTCCCAGCCGTGGACCAGGTAGAACGGGGTTTCGTTCCTGGTCCGATCCTGCGCCGTGTTGAGTGCGAACGTCAGCCTTTCGGCATATTCGTCCCAGTCGCGTTGGTCCACGTCGGCGATGTACATCTTGATGGCTCTCGTGATGGTCTGGACCATTCGCTCCGCTGCGCCGTTCGGCCTATAAGCCATAGTGGCCCGCTGTCTCTGTCCCATCAGCTTGCTGAAAGCTTTGAAGAAATCTGACATAAACCCTGGCTCCCGGTCGTGCCGGATGGCCTCGCTTGCGCCGAATCGTCGGAAGACGGATTCCTCGTATGCCTCAGCCACAGTCGGTGCGGTTCGCGACGCGTTGGCTTTCACGACCAGGAATCCGGTGAAAAGGTCGACCCAAACGAGTAGCTCGGTGTTCCCTTGTACGACGCCGGCAGAGACGGGATATGATCCATAGCGATAACCTGGAACGGGAACGTCGCCACGATATTGCCGGGCGACTCTCCTTGAATGGTGGGTCTTCCTTTTCCGGTCTCGCAGTCAGTGCACTCCCCGACGTACCGTTGCACGCTTCGGTAGATTCCCGGCCAGTGAAAGTGGCGTCTCATACGTTGATACGTTCTGCCGATGCCTTGGTGACCTCCCTCTAGACTAGTGTGATAGTGGTGGAGGATGTCGCCTCGGAGCGTCTCCGGGTCACGAGCTTCATGATCGTGTCACGATCTTCGACCGCGTCGTCGCCTCTCGTCCGGTAATACAGCAAGTTGCATTCGCCCTCTTCGTACTGGGTCGCCATCTTGCCGCAGTTCCTCGCTTTGCGTTCGGAAAGCTGGTCGAGATCTTCTCGCAGAAATTTCTTCAAGTTATCGATCCAGACTTCCTCGTCTTGTGCCTGTCTGATCCGATCCAGGCGCAGTCGTTGGACTATCAGTTCTTGGATAACTTCAGGGTCCTGTTCTCGCGTTGGAAGTTCTCGGGCTGCTGATGCGCGAGTCGTCACTGACAGGATAGACGTGGCCTCAGCTTGTTCGATTAAGTCACCCTCGTCTTCCATCGCAAGGCCCGTTGGACCGGTCTGGTCTGGAATCTCGATCGACTCTTCGCTCCTGGATCGTACGATCTCTCCAAGCCGGTTCAGCGTCTTCAGATCCTGAATCTCTTCTTGGCCGTGGACTTCTACCCCGGCTTGTCGTTGAAGCGCTTGTCCGGCCAACAAATCCGCGCTCGCGTTCCAGTCTCTGCGCACGTGAAAAGGTCGTGCTTGGGCCAGGCCCACAGCGCATCTCTGGCTCGCTGTAGCAAGAGCTTCAAGCCCGGGGATTTGCAGTCCATCTCGTCACGCATTTGGCGTATAACGAGATTGGAGTCACCGCAGACGATGAGCCGAGTGACCTCTAGTCATTCCAGGAGGGAGTATCCGAGTAGCATGCCTCGGTATTCGGCCTCGTTGACAGTCAGATCGGTGACGTAGCCTGACGCAGCTCGGATCACGCTCCAGCCTGGTAGTTTCCACACCACGGCGCTGAACGCTCCGCCTTCTCGTTTGCTCTTGGCCGATCCGTCGAACTCATGACGTGAAGCTTTTCTCCCGGCTCGATGGCCAGGGTCGGGATCACCGCGATTCTGGTCGAACATTTCCTCGGCGCAATTCCTTCCAAGGCTTGATCAACGAAAGCTCTAGGGGTGATGCTCCGGCTAGCGTCCCGAGTATCTCCTCTTCTCCCTTCATCGACTTGCAGATTTCCAGTTTCCAGGGCGACGATATCGCGGCCCACTGCGAGAGCCGACCTTGCGGTCCCTTGGATCGGAACAGCCAGGCTAGGGTCGTGTGGCGTGTCAGGACGCGTATCTGGCATCCCGCCAGCATCGTGAAGCAGTCGCTCAGGATCCTCAGCAAGGCCAGTATCTCTTTCTCGACGATGCCGTAATTCAGCGCATTGGGCTTCAGCGTGCGCCTGGAGAATTTCACCGGCATGTACACTCCGTCGTAGTCTTGCGTCAGCACGGCCGAGATGGCCCAGTCGCTCGCATACACGATCAGCACTGGTTCCCGGTTTTCGTCGAAGTGTTTCAGCATGGGCGTCTCCGAGAACTTAATCCTGAGCGCATCGAACGTGTTCTGAGCGTGAACCCATTTCTCCTGGGAGAGCGTCTCTGGCCGACTGGCGCGTTCTTCGAAGTCATCTTCTGTGAGCGTGTACAGCGCTGCGGCGTAGACCGCAAAATCTGCAATGAACCGATTGTAGTAGTTGAGGCTGCCGAGGAAGGATTGCAGACCCTTCAGCGTGCGAGGGAACTCGAGTGACGTCAGCGTCGCTAGATTCTTCGGCTGTGCTTCACGTCCGTACTCGGATACCTGATGACCCAAGAAACTGACTTTCGACATCCCCCACTCGCTCTTTTCCACGCTGACGGAGAGGTTGAACATCTGGAACCTGTCCAACACACGCTCCACGTGATCGCATAAGTCGTCCCACGACGTCCCACCTATCAGGATGTCATCGATGTAGGAGCGTCGTTCTAAGACGGAAGGGGGTTCCGGCTCTCCCATGTTGAAAACGTCTCGCGCATCACGTGCGGGAGAGGTTAGCCTCCAAAGCCATAGAGCGCGTTGTCGATCAGCCGCTGGTAAATCTGTGGCGCGTTGCACAAGCCGAACGGCATGCGAAGCCATTCGAATAGTCCAAACGGGGTGATGAAGGCCGAGATCAGTTGCGCCCGTTCTGTCATCGGAACAACCCAGAAACCGCTGGCCATGTCTAACGAACAGTACCACATGTACTTGTCCAAGTCTTCCAACTGATCGTTGACGAGTGGCATCGGATACACCATCAGCTGCGTCAGTCCGTTCACCAGCCTGTAGTCGATGCAGAGCCGGATGTCGGCCCCGTTCTTCTTGATGATGACCACGATCGGGGATGCCCACGGGGACGTGGACGGCCCAATCATCTTCGCGCTGAGCAAGCCTTTAAGCAATGTGGCCACCTTCTCTCTGAACTGGGGCGGGATCTTCCGTACGCGTTGAGCGACGGGGTTCGCGTCACCTACGTCAATGTCGCAGACGACGCCGACAGCCGCTGGCGGCAGAGCGTTCCCTTTCCCGATCATCCATTTTCGTTTCTTCCAGATGTTCCTGCGCAGTCGGTCTTCGTCTTTGGCGGCCTCTTCCGCAGTGACGCCTGTCGGCCGTGCCACCTTGAGATCTTCCATCTTTACCTCCGCGGTGAGTGAGACCTCGGGTAGGACGGCTAGCTGTGCTTGCAGATCTTCTGCGAATAGCTCCGGCCCTTCGTACAACAGGACAGCATCATCTGCGAAGTTCATCGCGGCAGTTTCGGATATAGAACCCGAGCGAAGCGCCTCTTCAAAGTCAGCTGCCCCGGCCGTTTCGGATATAGGGTTCGGACGGAGTGGCTCTCCTGAGTTCTCCGTCGTTCCCGTCGACTCTTCTTCCTGCGCGCTCTCGCCGGCTGGCTCACACGTCGTCTTTGGAGCGTCGGGGATCGGGATCGCGTTCTTCACCTGAGTCGAGTCCGTCGTCGGCGACGCTGTCTTCACAATCGGGACTTCGTCCTTCTCCGGGGTTTCCGCTGTCGAGAGAGTGCCTCCACTTCGGGTTGGCGCTTCAGTCGTGCAGCCTGCACGGCCATGGCTCGGTTCACTGTCTCCGGCGCCGGGGGCGTCCGAGGTTCGCGCGAGTTTGGGTCTTCGGCGACGTCCCTTTTCAAGATTTTCCGCGGTGTTTTGTACTTCGGACGATCTACCAGCGGCGGGCCTGGTGATTCAGGGGTCACTTCAGCGTCGGCGTCACACGTGGCGCCATACGCCAGATTCTGCCATTCTTGGTAGCGGCGAGACTGGACGGACGAAACCGTGTTCTCTCGGCAGCGACTCTGTCGACATCCAGTAACCGAGAACGGTGTGGGCATCGAGGGCTGTCGGCTTATCACTGACGTTGGTGCCTCGCACGCACATGCGTTTGCCATTCCTGCTCTTCACGTGGCTGGTGACCCACGACTTTCCTCGTCGGACCCACAGTTGTGGCAAAGTTCGATCTTGACGTACGACGACGTCGAGCGTTTCTCCGGGATCCAGACTCTCCGGTCGCGACACGGTGATGGGGCGTTTCCTCTCGCCGTACAGCGGTCGCCTGCCTACCATCGTGATGCCGACTTCATCCGGCAGTCGCGCGGTCCCATCCGCTGAATCAATGCGGACTCCTGCGGGCACCATGAAATTCATGCCCAGGATCGCGTTCTGACCCACCAGGTCCCCGATCCAAATGTCCAAGAAGTAGACCAAGTTCCCTGCAAGGGTCACCTTGATCTTCGTCTTGCCCACCGTGTAATATGTCTCGTCTCTGATGCCGACGCAAGTTTGCGTGACACTGGTGTCGATTTGGCAGTCTACCTCACGAGCAAAAGTGGTGTCCAGGATGGACACCTCGGCGCCGGTATCGAGCAGCAGCATGGCGCGACGATTGTTGAGCTTTCCATGGATCTTGGCCTGTCGGTACCATTTGTCCGGCGCGTAATGTTTCAATAGCCGCGTCGTTCTCCCGGTTGCAAGTCGATCAATCCCTGCACGTCTTCCCGCTCAAATTCATCACCGGACCGGACGGCGGCGACTTTACGACTCCGATCTGGGGCGGTACGTTCCAAGTTTTTTCACATGTATTTTCATTCAGGGGGCCGGACTCTCACTAACCACTGGTTGCAGGTCTCGGGTCACATATGCATAGACGGACACTGATCGCTCGTCTCGTGCTGGTTTCAAAGCCAGCGAGCGATCTAGTTTAACATCTTCTCGGCCTTGGGTGGCAGCAACCCCGCGTGCTTCTGCGGGCTGAACCACGAGCGGGGCTGATTGAAGAATTCCTCCATCGGGCATTCCCCAGCATCATGAACTTTCCCACACGCCTTGCAAGTTCTCAGGCATCGATCAGTCGGGTGGTGTCCGCCGCACTTTTGGCAAGTCAACAGACCCCAACGGTCTGCTTCAGTGTGGCGACGCGATCCACAGTGACTGCATCGAGGACGGTCCCGTCTTTCATCAACGTCTCGGCCCTGGCGTGCGGGTTCACCGGGAGGGCCTTGTCCAGCCACCATCAATCGATCACGATCTTCTTCATCACGATCCTGATCGTACAGCTGGTCATCATTGTCTGGCGCTTCACGTCCCGCGTCGTAGTCGTCGGATGCGGCTTGGATCGCGTGGACTGCGCGTGGAGGTTGAGGTGGAGCGGGCGCTTTCTGTCGGAACTTGTTGGATCCGAACAGAACCTTCTTTTGCTGGGCGATCCCGCGTTGGCGGGCACGCAACTTCTTCTCCAGCGTGGACACGTCCGGCACTTCCATCAGCGTCAGGCGCAAAGCCAACTCCTGCACCTGAGAGCCAAGGGTGTTGATGAACAGCTCCACGTGCTCTCGTTTCTCGGCTGGTGTGCCGTCTTCGTAATGAATCTTGGCGCGCATTCCGGCGACGTTGAGGCGGTACAGGTATTCGAGCGGCGTCTCGTCGGAGTGGCAAGACGCGTGGTAGTAGCGACTCGCCATGGAGATTCCCTTGCCGCAATATTGGACGCGGAACTGTTCCATGAGGTCCGTCCATGACTTCCTCACGTCCCGGGACAATTGAAGGTATCATTGTCGCGCTGGGCCAGTCATCAGATCGCCGAACAAGGCGCAGACTTCGGCTCCGGTCATCGCGTCTCTGCGCGAAGCTGACTTCACTCGGTTCAACCAAACTCTGGCCTTCTCCTCGCTCGTATCTCGACCATGGAAATCCTTAACTTCGTAAAACGCTGAGAGACGAACTCTCACTACGCCCGGGTTGACGCCGACCGTGGCTGAAGAGATCGCAGCCGCGTTCCCTGGAGACGCGTTATCCAGATCGAACAGGTCGTCTGGATCGTCGTCCCGAGTTGCCTCTCGGCTCTCAAGCCTCGACGACGTGTGGGAACTCACCGATTCCATGGCCACGTCGATCTCTCCGCGCGTGGGTGGCCTCGGGATCTCCGGAGTCGCAACCGGCGTGGGAGCGGCGTGTTGACGCATCATGGCTGATTGCATCAGCTTGAGGATCGCATCCTCCATGGCCTTGGGGATGGCTCCTTCCGGCGGAGCCGGCGCACTGGGCGGGTGCATAGGCGGAAGATGGTTGACGGGTGGGGCTGCAGGTGGTCTCCCGGCTGCAGGACGCGGTTCCGATCCAGCGTTTGACTGTCTCGCGGACATCGGTTGACTCATTGTCATCCGTCTCAGGGACTCGATGCTGCTGTCGGAGTCGTCGATGCTTTCTATGCTCATGGGGTATTGCTCTGGGAACGTCGACGGCCGCTTCCGTCCTTGCGGTTCCTGGACGGATTCTGACCTTGGCGGTTCTTGGACGGGTTCCGGTTTAGGCGTCATCTCGACTGTGCCGGCCAAGGCGGTTAGAGGCTCCAGTATCATGGCGATCGCGTGCTTCCACTCCTCCAAGTCCCAGTCGAACACCCTCTCCATCTCGAAGGCTCCCAGCACAAATCCCGACTCTCGGAGTATCTTGAAGGGCGTCTGGGCGGCTTGTAGCACGCTTGTGAGCTCTTCTAGAACGGGCTTGTGGAACGGGCCGGTGAACTGGCCGATCAGCAGAGGGCGTAGGAAAGCCAATACCGGGTTCTCCTCGAGCTGTCGAGACAGTGCGGCTCGGTTGAGGTTGAAGTTCGTCTCCTCTTCGGTAGGGATGCGTCCCGCGTATGCAACCGCCTTGCTCGGCAGCTTGAATAAGCTCCGTCTTCGGGGTCTGGAGATCGGGTCTTGCTCTTCCTCTTCTTCTTCTTGCCCTTAGGCTTGGCAGCCTTGGGGGCGGGGGTTTCTAGTCGTCGGTCCTTGCGGACTTCTGACCGGGAGGACCTTGATGTGACTCAAGGTCCTTGATGGCTTCTAGCGAAGCCATATCGGGAACGGCGAACTGTTCTTCGTACGCCTCCAATTCATTGCTGGCACCATGGCCTGTCGTATAGGTTCCCTCGGAGCTATGCGACGCGAACAACCTCTCCTCGATCTCGCTCCCAGTCGACGAGGTCTCGATCGACGAGGCTCTCATCTCGGTCCATTGCCTTGCCGCTACATCTTCATCTTGAGTAGTACTCCCGGGTCGCGGCACCATTGTGCAAGAGCGTCTTCACAGAAATTAGTGAATCCAATCCTCTACAAGCCCGTCGCGTGTTTGCGTCGGGTTTTCCCGGTTCTTGAGTAGCGTATCTCCAGTGGAGTGCGGTCTTGTGCGTCTTGGGGTCCGTAGACGCGATCCTGGCGCAAAGCGGATGGTCCTCACTCTACGTCTTCTCATACTTAGCGCTCTGCACGGTCAGAGATGACGCCCTCTCTCTCGACCTTGGTCCGCGCGGTTATCGGGGCGCGTCCTTGGTCGTTGTGTGCGGCGGTTATCAGGCCGCACGGTCCATCACGTTCGGCGCCGGGTTATCGGGCGACGCCTTGGTGGTATCGTTTAACGTGCCTTCCTTTCGGACACGGGGTGTTGGGGGTGAGAACCGACTCAACGGACGGGGACGGGGCCGCGGTTATCGGGGCGGCTGGTGTCGACGTGTACAGGTCTTTCAACGTAGGCCACTTGCTTGCTTGTTTCTAGGGAGAAATCAGGCGAAGAAGACTTGGTTTGTGTATCACAAAGAATATTCGGAACTGAGCCTTACTCTATCCTAAGAGTCCCTCTAGACCTCTCCTTTTTCTCCCCTAAACCTACCCTACCTCTACTTGATTCATTCTAGATTCCTAGAACGAGTTTCCTAAGTCGGGTTTCCTAGGTCGAGTTTCCTAGATCGGGAAAATAGCCAATACGTGTGGTGTACACTTGATGTACGTAGCCAGCCTGACGCCCCTTGTCGCAGCATTCGATATCAGAGGTCTGGTCTTCCCGCTCTCATCCTGCCAGACGCGTCGTCGCTCCTCTTTCTCCTTTTTCGAGTCCACTCTTCCACACTCCCTGTAAGAATCATCACATACCGAGCCGCCGGACGCGGTGGTGACGTACGTTCTCCAACTGCAGCACCACTCGCAGAAGAAGATCTGCACGTAGCACACCACAACAGTTAGTACTGGTTACCACAAACACCCCGTACTAACATACCCTGACGATCCACTGAAATCGTCCGCATCGTCCTCTCCCACAGCGGCATGTGACTCGACGTCCGTCTCTTCTTCCCTGCCTTCTTCCGTGGCTCACGCACCGCGACATCCCTCATCCTCTTCTTCGTGTCTGCTATCTCCCTCTTTTGCTGCAAGAGTTGCTGAAGACGCGCTTCCATTGCAACACGAGCTACAGCACCACGTTTCTCCTCCTTCTCCAGCCGCAACCTCTCCTTCATCGACGCCAACTTCTTCTTGGTGGCGGCAGAAGCTGCACGAGCAACTGCCGCCTCTTCCTTGGCTTTCTTCTCCTCTCGCAGGAGCTTCTTCGTATTTGCGGAGGCTGACTTGGTTGCCCCTTCTTCTTTGCGCGTCCTTTCCCCTTCGGCACCTCCTCCTCTTCTTCTGCTGCCTCGTACGCATCACCTTCGTCGGACTCCTCGGCTTCCTCCGACTCTTCCGTTCCGTCCTCGCCTTTCTTCTTCAACGCCGCTATGTACGCGGCTGTCTTCCCCATCGGCGGCAGCGAAACAGGGCGTGGAAGACGTACGACGTCCGAGAACTCCGCGTCAGTGGCGCGCTCGCCTGCGAGGTACGCGCGGTGCTCGTTCATGAGCCGGCAGCGCTCATCGTGGGACCTTCCTTCTAGTTTGGCCAAGAAGGCCTCGTGGTCGCTTTGGGTTTCACGTCTTGCCAGCATTTCGTCATTTTCAAGAATGACTCTAAACGCACACTGGCGCACGACAGCACCCATCAAATCCGGGGAAAACGGTCACCTGATCGCACATTATTTTGCACGAAAATGACCTAACCGCGTGCACACAGGTATAAAGCTTGCAAATGTGCGGTCATTAACATGTTGTCTTTAACTACATGTAAAAAGGTGCAAACCTACCCTCCTCAGCCATGTAGTTATATACAACCCCGAGTGTTGGGGGTTAATTAACCCCCAACACTTTAAGCAAGGCTAAAGTATGATAAGGTTTTGAAAGCGGTTTCTGCGTGTTCTACGTGTCGTACGACACCGGACGATTCTTACCTTTTCACACTTTTTATACCGAGTCCAAAAATATATAGTTTGGCTGGGATGTTTTGTGGGTCCTCGATGGTGCCGACCTCTGTGAAACAACTCCTTAATAGTAGACAGTCCATGGTGACATCTTTCTCTTTGTATTGAATTTCACCTAACCCTATGAAATGATTTTTCGCGCTCTGAAGCGTTGATTGGAGTCGAATCGCTGTAGGACTTTGTACAGATACCGCTGAGAAACTGAAATGAACTTAAATATAATACCCTGCCCAAATAGTTAAGATCAGAAGTATCAATTTCAATTTTAGGACGACTTTTAATAGACGCCTCTACAGCTGCCTGCGATAACCTATTTCCGGCACACTATGTGTTACCTTTAGGAGGTTGGAAGGTCCACCCCTTTCAGTTTCTCAGCGGTATCTGTATGGGTGGTAGAACGGAAGCAACTTATTCGAGCTCAAACAACATTCGAGCGTTATTCAGTGTTATTTGGCCAATGAACTCCTAGAAAACGGTGACTGGCTTTTTCTTCAAATTTTCATATTTTTAAAACGAACAATATTTTTTAGACCATGGTGTATTATAAAGTGTCATCAGACTAGAAAGTGCGAACTGGCATGACCCGGTTGGTGACTGTACATCCACTCTCCCACACAATACACTTATTACAATCAATTTACATACACATATTTTCCTGAAACAAGATGAAACAACACCCAAACAACATTTTTATTAGCCAATCAAATTCGACCACACAAAAGTGATTGTTGACAAGTCGCGGAAGGTGATCAACCGCGACTCGTACGCCCGGGACAAGGACAAAATCATATTAAAACATCAGGAAAAACGCGTGTACGACCAGTTCCGACGACTGGAAGGTACATAATTGTAATTGTTCGTAATTATTTTAATCATTTAGGTATTTTAATAGTACATGCAACCTGTAGTGGCTCGGAAACAGCTGGCTGTTCTCGATGCTCGGCCGGTCGAGGTTGAGGAAATAAGAGGACGGCTTGGACACCTTTTCAAAACACACCTACTATATGGTGTCAGTTTGGACCCCGAGTTGTTCGCCCACTTCCTCACGGAGCTGACCGCACGTTGCAAAGCGAGACACAAGCTCAGCCCGATCATGACCCCTGTCAACGATATCTACAGGGCAGCAATTTTCGTTCTTCACCCTGACAAGCTTCGGGGAACGAACCCCCCGAGCAAAGTTTGGGGAGCGGATCGAAAATGCTACGGAGTGATACAGCGAGACAGCAGGGGCATTCAACGTCTTTATGACATGACTTAAGGCTAACACCGACATGGCGCCTCAAGCAGAGATCGACGCAATGGACCAGATGGGGTATTCCAATGAGTGCCGCCGTGTACGTTTGGCACGTGAAGCGAAAGATCAGAGTGAACATGCCTAAAGCCAACTACCGAGTCTATCCCAAAACGCCGAGCGGTACCAGAGAGCGAAAGACCGACACTTTGCTAAATTTCAAGCCCGGAAGCTGATGGCCCATGATGAGCAAATCGAGCAAGTGATCAAGTTGAAATCGATTATCAAAAGACTTGAGAGAGTTGGGCCCTGTGCTACCTTTCAGGAGTATAAAGGATCGTAGTAGGCGACGAGCAGGAATGACACATACAAGTAAGTATACTTATACAAAAGGACATAAGATAGATGAATTCTACGACTTTTTCATCGGTCAGACTGCGTGGGTTCTAACATGTAGTCATACCAAAAGTACGAGTTCATACCAAAAGTACGAGTTTATACCAAAAATACGAAGCGTTCATACGAAATAGTACGGCCGAGTCAGACTGAAATCTACGAGTTCATAACGCTTAGTACGACGTCATAGCTACAAATACGTAGAGTATTTAGGTAACTCTTTGGCTGGGCACGCGACGTTTTTGCGATCTTTTCTGATGAACGAGGCCAGCATCGAAATAGTGTGTTCTCGTTGCCTGTTTCTCTCGCGACTCCATAATGAGTAGCGTAATAGCTGCGAAAGACAGGAAACACGGCTTTCTCCCAGCGCGTATTGTCGGACTCTCCCATCATTGTAGCGAACATCGCGACTTCTTCACCAAGTAACTTTGCGACGCTAAACCAGCTACGGGTCACTCCTGCGCTGGTTCGATCGCCTTGTGTCCACTCTGAGAGAGGTTTGAACAAGTGCACCGAGTCGTCCGGGAGCCACCACATTAGGCAAAGGTGCGCCCAGTCCCTGACGGCTGGGATCACGGGAAGTGCTCCTTCCGCTGTCGGTCTGGGATCGAGAGGGGTGTCGCCACTAGTCAGTCTTTGTGGCTCTCTTGTCGAGTTACCTGCCGTTTCCAATATCCCTCCCGTCACCAAACCTTTCAGCTCAGTAATCTGGGATTTAGTCTCCAGCATCAGGGTCTCAAGCTGGCGAAGGCGCTTGAGAACAGGACCTTCTTCGATGTTTTTGTTGGCTTCGTAAGGCGCGCTAGGACACCCATGCAGATAACTCTTGTCAGGCGTCAGACAGTCTGCGAGTTCGCTATCCTCTGTTTGAACAGTGAGGTCAAGTAGGTAGCCCACCAGCGTCTCCGTCGACTCGGAAACACTCTAGCCGGCCCACGATTTGATCATCCGTAACGACCAGCGACGTTGCTGGATTCGCATACGTGAAGCGGTACTGAGCCCCACCGCGGCGGAACGTGTGGGACGTGAACCAACAGTTGTACCAATCCTTGGCAACGAAGCCATTAGTCTTTTGGCCCTTCCGGTTCAAAGAATTGACAATACAGTTAGTAGATTGATGAAACTCTGCTCTACCATTTCCTTGCCCCAGCCAATAGCCACCTTCTCGCAGCCTGTAGAATCGCCGTTGCCTTTGAGAGCTTTCTTGCATAGACCAGTAAGCGCCGGGAATACGTAGTCATCACCACTCCATTTGTGTCCTTTGTGCTTCGTTGCGAAGTCGACGCAATTACACGAGTGTTTGGTTGTAGGGATTCTTCTTCGGTTATGTTGTGGGGATTGTAGGAACGTTCCTCTGCCACCTCCGTCTTGCAGTTGAAAGTGCGTATGTCCCAAATTCAATCATTTCATCCGGGGCAATGACGCTGGATCGGAACTGGTGCAGGGATATGTCTCTCCACTTTAAAGTCAGAACCTCGTTGATTCGGCAAAAGCCATAAAAGACAAATGACGAAACGGCTTTAAACCAAAACCGGCACTCTTGAGTGAATCCCTCGACAATACTAGGCGAATCCAGAAAGGTATGCAAGACTCCGATAATTTGAAGCGAGACAGGAACAGCTCTAGCTGCCACGTACTCTGTTGCCTTTTCTCCTTGAGACGGCGCATGTACTGGCGTACAAACCGGTCCCGGGCTGGATTTCCATATCCGCGCTTGCTTTCGCTTTCGTCTTCCACCGTAGTCCACTTGTTCACATCTTTTCCGTCACTGTGTTTGTGAGAAGAGTAGTAGCTAGCGACAGCAGACCTTGCCTTCTCTGCCGTCTGCAGCGACACCGTACTGGACGGGGAATACTCTGGAGGTACGCCACCAACACCGCAGGAAGTTCATGGTGTCTCTCCGTATGGGGGTCTCGCTAACCATGACCAGACAGAACTCCGCAAACTTATTAAAGCTCGACTGGAAAACTGACTGTGTGGCCTTCTTGATCACTCCGTTTGCTGTGGCTTGACTTTCCTTCACCAACTCACAAACGTTCCCCATCCCGCCAATTTGAAAGTGAACACGCGGCAGAAATCTGTGCGTGTGTCTTACTTTTGGTATGAACTCGTACTTTTGGTATAAACTCGTACCTTTTGGTATGCCTCGTACTTGGTGGTATGAACTCGTATTTTCGGGTATGAACATAGTTTATAATTCACCATGGTCTCAAAGCAAAATTATCCTAAAAAAGAAAATTGAGAAAATAATATCAGTCACCGTTTTCTGAAACAATGAGAGTTCATTGGCCAAATAACACTTAATAACGCTCGAATGTTGATTGAGCTCGAAGAAGGTGCTTCCTATCGAACACCCATACAAAGTCCTAATACAGAGATTCGACTTCCTCCGACAGAACGTTTCAGAGCGCGAAAAAATCATGCCATAGGGTTAGGTGAGATTCAATACAAATAGGAAGATGTCACACTGGACGGTCTACTATTGAGGTGTTGTTTCAAGCTCTACTCTTTTCCTGAAACCACTAAGCAATTTTGGATCGAACTTCATAAGGATTGGTTTGTGTGCTATGCACAATTCATCTCCTTCTGTATAGTGCGCAACACATAGGCGATTTCTGCAGCAACTGGACGGTCACGAGGGTCTTGCGACATGCATAAGTTGGCAAGGTCACGCACAGTTAATGGGCACGACGGACTGATTGTTGGACGAAGCTGGCAATTTGCCACCATTTGAAGCACTGCAACCTCTTCCAACTTGTTGCCGCTAGGACCCACAGCGTCGTAGTACGGAAGCTCATGGGTGTCGATTTCGGTCAGAAGGACCCCGAATGAGAAAATATCGGCACTTTGGTCGTACTCCGTGCTTCCTGAAATGATCTCCGGTGCGACCCATCGACCAGTGCCAACCCCCATCGTCATTGTACCATCCGTTGATCGGTATCGCATGGTTCCAAAGTCTGTCAACTTCGCGCGCATATCCGCCGAAATAAGCACGTTGCGTGATTTCAAATCGCGGTGAACCAGCGGAGGGTCAAACGAATGCACGTAAACTAGCGCTTCGACCGCATCAATCGCCAGTTGGAACTTCATAGGTGTCCAATAGCGTGGCAAAAGGATGCTGACAGATACGAGCGCAGATCCCCATTCTCCATATATTCGAATAGTGCTTGAAGATCAGACTCGATACTCCATGCTGCTCCGACAAATTTGACGACATTTGGATGGTCGAACCGTGAAGCCATCTTGATCTCGTTCACAAAATCATGTACACGTTCGCGTGTTGCCATATCCTCGCGTAACCGCTTCGATGCCAAAAGCTGAGCGCTGCGATATCGGACCAGACAAACAACACCAAATGCACCACTCCCAACCAGTCGTACATCTTGGATATCATCAACGCTCACCTGCAGCGACAGCAACTCCTGATCTCGCCAAATTGACATATTGTCGTAATTATCTCGCGTGGTGCGTACGGTGGGGTCGGTCATGACCACTGGATCGGGTTTACTCGTGGCTTGCGCTTTCCGGCAATACGCGATAGCCCCGATAATTGCGACTACAGCACCGCCAATAGCAACCGCTACAATTGTTACCGTATTGGAGCTCGAGGTTGAACCGGAACCTTTGCTACTTGAACCGGAACTCACAGAGTCTGAGCTCACCATGAGGTCACTGACGCAAACTGTAAGGCTTTGTACAGTGCGCTGTGCAGACGCATCGCATTCGAGGGTCTCCTGAAAATCAGCTGCAGTCAGGTCGAAATCTCTGAGTCCCATGAGGAAATTTACTTGGACTGCTGTAAGTGTCGGGGTCTTGAATTGGTTTCCTGCTAAATACAGGGACGTTAGCGATGTCATTGTAAATATGACGGCGGGGATCTCCGTGAAGTTGTTCAAATCGAGATCACTAAAGCACACAGAATTGGTCGTTTGGTGTTGATTATGAAGTCAAGAAGAACAGTGAAAGATTGTTAGATCCATCATTCAGAAAATAAGTACAAAAGTACTTACAGAACAAGCAGGTTTGGAAAATCTCCTTCGAAGGATTCCATGCCGTTTAGCGACATCCCGCTATTAATGTGGCATTGCAAAACATAACGGCGTTTTAGATCTCCCAAGGAATTAGCAACGGCGAGCTCTCATCTTACAGGTTTGTGATTTTGGAAGAGCTGATCGACGAGTTTACAGCCGTAATATAGTTCATTTTGAGATATCTGACGTGAAATGAAGTTGCACCTCGTTAGTTGACACACATTAATATACAGCAACAGTTTCTCCCACTTACAGTGAGGATATCGATGGTAGCGACAGCAGCTCAACAGGGAACTCGTACAATAGCGTATTCGCAAGGTTCAGGTAGGTGATCGAGAACGGAAGGAGGTCTCGAACCGTCTGAACCTGCCCTTTAGGTTTATACACATCAGCCAAACCTGCGTTACTTGTGCTTGTGACGTTAGCAAGTCATCTGCGAGCTCCAAGTTCACCACCTTGGACTTCAATACGTAGTCGAAAGAGGTGCCTCCTACTAGCACCCTACAGTATCCAGTCGTAGCAAATTTCCTTTAGTCCCGATAGCACCATCATGTCTTCCTCCCGTGAACTTACACTGATATTGTGGAAGATGGCAAGTCGAGCGCGTTGATGCGCGTGACGATATTGTTGCTGACCCAGGCGTAGGTGCTAGTGTTGTCCGGGAGGCCCTGAAGAGTAGCGTCGTACGTGGAATCTTCGACTCTGGCGGCCAGTTCCTCCTCGCTCTGGTACGAGCCGTAGGTGATGAAGAAGACGAACAGCGACTGATCAGTCGGTTCTTCGCGGTATATATTGTAGCACACGTAGTTGCACTCGCCCGCCGCGTCGGTCACGCAGCTGTTGCAGGACTCGCTGTCCGACACGTTGTAGGCGAGGCAGGGCTGATACGAGTCGCATACTCCGCCGCAAGACGACGACAACGTCGAACTCTCGGCCTCACACGACTGCGCCGTCACCAGAGCCACTTGAAGCGTGACGAGCAGCACGAAGGACGTCCACGCCGTCTGAGGTCTCATGCTGTTTCGCTGGTCTTGCTAATATTGAACTGTGAAGAAGAAGTGTATACCAATGCATAGGTACACATGCACAGGTGTACCCATGCCTGGTATCCATAACCGCCCGTACTGAAACCATTTTGCTGTTTGCCAAACGGCAACTCACCTTGCTCCACTTTCTTCAAGTCGCATCATTTGGTGCCAGTGCTGCTCCGACTCGCGATATCATTTGGTCGTGAACGTTCTGGCCGTTCAGCATAGAGGGGATTTAGATGGATCGTCATTTTTGTATCGCTGACAAAAATGTGTTGGTACCTCGTGGGGAGCGTGTACGACTCGTGCTTGCGAGAATGGTATGTTCGGCACGTGGAGCACAAGGAGGCATGCTCGCTGGAGTGACTGCACCACTTTCTTGAGCGACCGACGGCAAGCACCACATCCCTTGCTTGTAATCGCATTGGTGTCCAACTCTAGGCACCTCGCGCGTTCTGATGGCCAGAGTGTCAATTTGACACGTTGAACTGTATTTTCTGGGCGTGGTCCAGCCTACTCATGGGTTCTTTCACGCTGGATGTCTTGTTCCCTGCCGTCGCTCTGTTTTGTGTCTGGAGTTTCGGCGGTGTACACAGGCTTTCACGATGGCGTTGGCGCTTGACTTCCCGGTTCCACTCTCGTACGTGACGCTCAACATGGTGTGGATTTCGCTGATCATTGCAGGTTTGTCGCCTTCGATGTCGAAGCATTCTACGCACTGTTCGTACCCAGCTCCATGAGAAATTCGTCATCGGTGACGGTGACGGCACCACGCATGGTTACTGACTTTTAGGGGCTTGTGCTGCTTTAAACGGGCTTCGGAACGCAATGCTGCATATTAACAAATTGAGTATCAAGATTGACACTGCGGCTTCACGAGCACAGATGGTATACACTGCCGCAGTCATTGCAGATATCTTCTTTTGACGCACAACGGCAATGAGGTTGAGCTAAGCAAATGATGTTTTGACGTGGGAATATAAAAGAGATGAAGAAGCTGCAAGGCAAACAACGACATCAAACAAAGGTAAGTGGAGAACATAACGACGAAGAACCTATCGAGCCACCTAAATCACCTGCCTGGAGCAAGGAGGAAAAATATGTGGGCAAAGCCAGCTGAACTCAGCTCACTGTCTCCGTTTTATCGCGGGCCCAGCGTGGAAGACATGAATCATATTGTTGTTTCTATCAATTTAATTGAGTAGGTCTCTCTTAGGGGAAAACAACAGGACGAGCAGGAAGCTACGACGAGTTGAGTTTTTACTGCTGATTGAGTACATAGAATTTATGATGCCTAGCGTCTATGGTAAGCGAAAAATGTGCACCGCCGAATTATTGTATACTTCAGTATTCGGTCTAACGCATTTCTGTCTGCAGCCCTGTACATTGCGACAGTATATTTTCTGCCAAACCGCAAGTATTTCCTGTACCTCAGTGAGATACCGGGAGCCGCCGACTTACACAATCCGCAGTGTATTGCTTTGCGCATTTGGAGAGTTGTGCAAGGTCAATTTATACTCTTGAGAGTTTACGTTTTGCAGTCAGTCATCCATTCAACATGTTGGTGAGTGAGTCGTAAGGGAAATGTGTGAAAAATATGATGACGATTGTTGCTCATTCCATAGATACAAACTACACGTTCACATTTAAGTGGCCTGCTCAAGTGCTAAATCATGACAATTTTGTCTGGATTTTAGATCCAAATTTTCTACAGAGGACTTCTTCGTTTCAAACCAAAGCGATGCCTCCCTCCAGAAAACCACCGAAAACGCAAAGCGGCGTAATACAGGAAGTACATGTTTTTGGAGCCCGCACAAAAATCTAGGGTTTGTTATTATTGAGCCATTCAAAACTTGAAAGTGTAGTCGGTATCCTACCTTTCCAACATCGATCATACACGTCCTCGTTACGCGCTGGTATAATGATTCAATTGGCACTAATACTTGCGAGGATAGTTTGAGCGTACCAACTTGTTCGAGATGCGTTTGCAGTACGTACACAAACTAAAGAGTGAGAAGTGACCGCATGGGTGTTTGTTTGCCTTCTTTTAGCAATGCAAAATGAAGCTACCTACCTGCATGGCAAAAGATGGGAATGCTGGGACAGAGCATAATGAATGACATCATCATCTTCCATAGAGAACCACACTACGAATTGTAGTAGCAAACTCAGTCTCGGATAGACCCTGCAAATACGATGAATACACGGTTTGGTAGGTAATAAACCGCTCCCAAGTGATCACTGTTGTTCCACAAACTAAATACTTAAAATACTAGCTGTATGCATTGCTCAGGCTGGTGACGTAAAGAATGGCAACGAGGACTTCGGTATACCGGTACTCGATATCCAACAATGTTTCGACGCGGCCCAGCACGCGGCTTGCTTCAAGGACAAAATACTGCTGCTCTTTAGGTGAAAGTCGCATAACC
Organism: Phytophthora syringae; assembly: GCA_012656105.1. NCBI lineage: Eukaryota > Oomycota > Peronosporomycetes > Peronosporales > Peronosporaceae > Phytophthora > Phytophthora syringae. The sequence goes on from JAAKBD010000155.1 coordinate 44,420, forward strand.
ATTTTACGGCGATACCGTTTTACTAGGGTGCAGTTTTTTGCATAGTGTTGCTTGACAAAATGGGCTTCTTGAATGGCGGCTTTGAAGGCGAAATTGGAAGAGCTGTCACACAATTACCAACCTGTACGCCTCTTTGAGGAAATCCCGCACTTGAAGAAATGGCAGATAAAGGAGTACAATGGTAATGGTGGCCGAGAACAAGAAATTAGTTCTTCATTTTGCTGAGGCGCCTCTAGCTGTCACTTTAAAAGTTTGCAATATTCTCTGCGGCTTGAGATGATAAAATGAGTGCAGCAACCTCCATATTATCTCCACGCACCAATGAACAGTGCTGTCGCGAGGCAAGGGACTGGAGTTCAAATCACCATCGCCGCCACTCGTAGCCAGGGTAAAAGGGGTGGCCGCTTGTACCCCCCTCTTGAATAAGCTGTGCAACTCCAATAGTCGCTTTTCCGAGAGCCTTTGTTCCCCACGTTCCTGGCATCCGTGCACGGTAAACGAAGCAGGTAGTAACTCCCAGCTCACCATATCGCTGAGTATTTCTGAACCACAGGTTTTGGGCCGTTGTTCGGTACCTGAAAAAGCGAACTGTGGCGTTTTTAAGGCCGCGACGCTGACCCGTTTCTTAGCGCTTTTATTCGTTGACCAAGCCTAAGAATGTGGACACTCGGGGAGTGAATATGTTGAAGCGTGTTGCAGTCGGCAACTTGCAGTGCGATATGATGGGTCCAAACATTCCATTCAGTGTACGGATGGTGTGGCGCTCAGCGCCGCCTGTCATCCTCACCTTCACACGAAAAGCTCCGAGCCGCACCTCCTGTCGATTTCCTAGTGCCTGTCAAGATGTTCATGCTCAAGAAGAAGAAACCGCAGGTGGACAGCACCAAGCAACTGAAGGCGGTGGCCTGGGACCTGTCCAAGATCGCGCTCATCTTCGTGGGCATCCGCGCCGCGTCCGTCTTCCTCAACCAGGAGAACTAGTCGCCGTCTGAAGAGAGTTTCAGCCTCTCGCCCTGTCCAGAGTGCAGCGATCACAAGCAGTAAGCAACAGTAGCAGCAAATCAGGGGTCGACGGTTAATAGATGAACAAGGCGACGCTAGTGCAGAATCGCAGAGGCTTTTAGCTCTGTTGGGGGTGCTTCTAACTCTGAATGACGACAAATAGGAAGCTCTTCGAATAGAATGCAGGTAGTGGTAAGCATGCATATATTCAGTCATGGAAGCTCTCGGCTCCAAGCAATCTTCTATCAGCCTACTCTTCCTGCTCTTCCTCCTCCTCTTCCTCCTCGGCCATATCCTCGTCATCATCCACCTGCGTGAACGACTCTAATGCGACGTTGCACTTCTCAGCTAGCACACCAAGTGCCTCCACGAGCAGCTCCTCGGCCTTCATCATGCCCACAGACTCGATGCTAAAGATGAAGTGGTCGCTCTGGCGTCCCAGACGAATCTTCTCGTTCCAGCCAGGCTCGCGAATGCAGTTCCGGCACATGGTACAGGAACGCTCGTCCTTCACCACGGCCGTAGGGACACCGCCAATGTCCTCAATGTCGAACAAGCCAATCTGACACTCCTGAACCAAGCGTTTCGCTTCGGCACCTTCCACCTTCTCCGTGAGCTCCACCTTGGGCATTAGGCGGTACGACGCAGTAGCTACAGGGGAGAACTTGGCGTGGTCCTTGCCCACACCCTTGCGGCAGTGGGCCTCAAGCGCAATGCTCTGGCCAGGCCTCAACTTTGCGATCAAAATGTCTTCGTGCACCGGGCGAATCGAGCCAAAACGCTCCTCCTGGTTGCCCTGCGGTACCCACTCGAGGTCACGCGAGTAAACTGTAGATTTCAGACGCGACAGGAAGCAAAAAAAAGCGTCAGCAAAACGATCAATGCGTCCAATAGCTGTTTCAAATAGAGCGAACCGGAAGAGTGAATCGCCTTGGTCGGGTCCTTCGGGTGCTCGGGGTCGTACTTGCAAGTAACGTCCAGCTTGAAGACGATGGTGTTCTCGTCAGTGGCCTCGGCCTCCTCGTTATCCGGGAAGGACTGGAACTCGCGCGGGTCCACGCTCAGCGGCACGAGGCCCAGGCGGTGGGCGAGCACTTCGTCCTGGATGATAGACGAGTTGTTCCAGATGTACACGTGCTCAATGGCCATTGTGGGCACCTCGGCCAGCAGAATACGGCGCAGCGCGTTGGCGATGGCGGCATCGACACCGATGAGGTCAAAAACGATCTCTTCGTCGGTAAGACTCTGAATTTTAACCTTCACTTGGCGCTTGGACTGCTCCACGAAGCTGTAGCTGCTCTCGCTCTCCACATCGGGCTGTTGGTCACCAATGGTACAAAAGGTCAGGCTTCACAGCGAAGTGCAGTAAGAAAATAGGTGGGTTGCTTTTACCTGGTGTGGCGCATCCTGGCCCACGCGGATAACCTTGGAAGTCTTGACCATGCTGTCTCTGTGTGCGTATCTCTCTTGGCAGCGACAGATCAATTGACACAAGCGGCGAACAGACACAAAGCCCAACCAGCCAATTCAGCAATTCTGCGATTGGCTGAAACTGAATTCAATGTGGTGTACTCTAATCCGTGACAATCAAAAAGCCACGTGCTGGTGGTGCGGCAACGCCAGCAACTGCTTACAGTACTCGTTCGTTTCTGTCTGTATTTTTTTCCAAGTTTTTCAAGTCCTGCTGTTGTATGATAGGACCCACACGCCTCTCTCCTCCTTTATTTACTGTCTCGACGGTGGTCACTCCATGCATCGTGCGCTCTGCCTGCCAGTATGTCTCCCACTCTCTCGCTTACTCGCCTGAGGAGGAAAGCAAGAGAGGCTGCTCAAACGCTCCTTCGGCTGGGGCGCCACAATCGAGAAAAGTCCTTGACGCCTGCCCTGCTCTACCATTCCACTGCGTCAACCAACTCTTCGCGCCACGTGCGTCGGTCCGTGCCTCCAAATTACTTGGTGTAAGTGATTTTACGGGTCTTGAGCGGCGCCCATTTGAGGCGCTTGTAGTAGCCCGTCAGTGCGCACAGCGCCACCAGAGCGATGGACACCTGCATGCCCTGTTTCTTCCGCACATCGTGTTCCGGCTCAGCAGCCCACGCGAGGAAGACCGACACGTCCTTGGCCATCTGCGAGGTCGTGCACGGCGTGCCATCCTCGTAATCGACCTGACCGTCCTGCAGCTGACGCTCCATTGCAATGGCACCTCCGCCGAAGTACGGGTTGTAGTACAGACCCTCGAGCAGCTCCGTGCCCTCAGGGGGTCCACGTAGCCCGTCAGCAGGGCGAACAGGTAGTCAGCGCCAGCGTGGCGAGACTTAACCATCAGCGAAAGATCAGGGGAATGGCGCCGTTGTTGGCGGCGGCAGCGGCCTCGTCGTTCGGGTACGGTCGGGGAAGCGGGTCCGACAGCTTGCCGGGGCGGTCGAACATCTCACCCTCGTCGTTGGGGCCGTCAGTGACATCAATATCGGCGGCGATCTCCTTGACCTCATCCTCCGTGTGGGTCACGCCCACCAGGTTGCGGAAGCAGATGCGGTCCAAACTGTGGCACGATGCGCACACCTCGCGGTACACCTGGTATCCACGACGCACGCTAGCGTAGTCGAACGAAGACACGGGGCCCTCGTGGTCGAAGCCATAGTGCAGCGCCTCGATCTGGTCGCTGCTGAAGGCCGTGACGCCCGTCAGCACTGATCCGCCCAGCAGAGCGCCAGCGCCCACCTACACATTGTAAAGACAAGAATCGGCGTTAGATTTCAGAATATCATTTTGGTGGTCCAGCCGCCTGCTCTGCGCTTTGCTGCAAGCGGCGAAGGCGGAGGCGTCAGCGCTTTCACGAAGCGCGTGTGGAAAGGGCGTGTGGCAGTGTCCATCTACGAACCTTGGCGGCGCGTTGCAGCAACTTAGCGCGGTTCATCATCGTGCTCAGCTAGCTATCAGGTCGCTCGGAGCTTCCGTGTCTGTGTGCGTGTGAGGCGGCTGGAGCGGCGAGGCGAGTCCCCCAGCCGCACATCGGCCGAGCCACGTCCAATTTAACCTCGCACAATAAACCTCGGGGAAATTGGCTCCTAGCATCTCGCCCTACCTGAATTCCTGTTTGGACTTCATAATGCCGAGTACGTCTTCTCTCCTACGTGGTCCACACTCCCGTTTTGGTGGTCCGTGGACAAAATCTGACCGGCTACAGTAAGTGCATGCGGCTTTTTGCGCCTCCCCTCCCAAATCCGCTCGAGTGCATTTCCCCCAGATCAAGTGAAAATGGTAAGCGCAGTATGCGAGTGCCGCACCTAGCGCGAGGAAGCGAAGATAACAACCGATAGCGCGTAACTGAAGACTGACGCGCGTGGCGCTATGCTCTGTGTGTTTTAGTCGGCGCTCTTCAGTCTCCAGGGGCTGCTCACCGTCATCCTGCTCTTCATCTGCACCTGCACTTACATCAAGATGAAGTTCCCCACGCTCTTCGACCGCGGCCAGCTGCCAGGCAAGCACGAGGGTCTCGGCGGCCTCTGCTGGAAGGCCTCACGCATCGGAGAGCGCAAGAGCCAATATGTGGCGGGCGCACTTGCTGTCATGGCTGTGCACACTCTCTTCTTCTCGTAGCTGCAGAGCGATCCCAGGCCAACCTCGCGGCCCTGGAGCAGGTATGACAGCGCCAGGTCGCTTGAAACTCTATCGTCATTTCTCTGTTATGGCAAGGTCTCCAGCCTGTCGAATGGGAATTTGCAGTCGTCGTGCGCCAAACTCTAATGGAGCAAAGTCAATTCTTCGTCTCGAAGAGGTAAACTCAAGGGATGGTTTTGAGTCGCAAGGTTTCTTAGTTGCAGATGGCTAAATCCGTGCCTACGTGCCTCTAATGTATCACCTCGTTCCAAAGAATGTTGAGCCAAAGTATATTCTCCTCCGGCCGCCGGGCTTCTCTTGGCACCGTCGGGCGCCAGCATGTAGCTGCTCAGCGCGATAGGAATCGCAAGTACAAACGTAACCCAGTCACCGAAGTCTTCCGACAAGAAGCACATTAAGTTACTTCTTGGCAGGGGCAGCACCGCCAGACGTGCCCATGCCCATGACCGTCTTGAACGTGTCGTAGATCCACCACTGAGCACCAGTAAGCGTACCGATCATAATGATACGCGTGCCAAGGCCCTTGGTGGCCAGGTTGAACAGGCCGGTCTCGCTGGCGATCTGGCCAAAGCCCTTGCCCTTGTTCTCGGCCTTGCCCATGAGCGACACAACCGAGTCGGCGGGGTGCGACACAATGGCGCAGATAACACCAGCCAGGTAACCCGAGGCGAAGGTGACACCGAGCTGAGTGCTCTTGGGGTACGAGCTCTTGGGCTCCGTGAACACGTGCGTGTAAAAGGCCTCCACAACCTTCTCGAAGAAGAAGAACTTGGCCATCGTGTACGGGATCTGACGCGACCACAGGGGCACCAGCGAGCCGAACGGGAAGCGAGTCTCGGCCGAGTTGGCCTTCATGGCGGCCACAGCGGCGCCGAACTCCACGGGGAACGTGCCAGCGGGCGACGTCTGCACCTTCACCTTGACCATCTCCATGGGGCAGAGGGCCATGTCGGCGAAGAACTCAGCCGAGGCCGAGCCGGCCAGGTAGATGGCGCCACGGTACTTGTAGGCGTTCTCCTCACCAGCCATCGTCGAGTACGTGTCCTTGAAGAACTCGTAGAAGCCGAACTTGCACAGTCCCTGCATCGAGTAGCCGATGGCCGTCGGGGCCCAGCCCTTGAACAGAGCGCTGGCGCCCTCCTCCGAGGCGATGGTCTTCAAACCGGGCACCAGGCCACCGTACTTGGCCGGGTTCACCTGCATGTTGCACTTGACCACATCAAGGGGGTGATGCCCGTGTGCGTGAGGCCACAGGACAGGATGCCGCCAATCATGCACTTGCCGTAGTAGGCGTTGTCGTGGATCGGGTCGTGCGAGAGGCGAGCGTCCCACTTGGCAGCAGACGTGGCCAGGACCGAAGCCGGGCGGGCCTTAGGGGCGGCGGCGGACGGCACGGCCGGGTTCAGCGACGAGATTATGGGGAAGAAAGCGCTCATAGTGAGGAGGCGACTGGGAGCTCGACGGGTGGATGGAGAATGACGCCAAATCTCGTCCAAAAAGGGGCGAAAAAAACGTGGGGCCCAAAAGGCGGGAGTTTCAAACAGTTTCAAACTAAACTTTGTTTTATCGGATTCGACAGGTTTACAAGCCGTCTACCGGTAATCCCTCGCACCTGAGCTTCCCGCGAATAACGATTGGTGTCTTCACTGTCCTTCATCTTCAACAAGAGCAAACGCGAAATTAGTTTTTCTTGGCAGGGGCAGCACCGCCAGACGTGCCCATACCCATGGCCGTCTTGAACGTGTCGTAGATCCACCACTGAGCACCAGTGAGCGTACCGATCATAATGATACGCGTGCCGAGACCCTTGGTGGCCAAGTTGAACATGCCGGTCTCGCTAACAATTTGGCCAAAGCCCTTGCCCTTGTTAGCAGGCTTACCCATGAGCGACACAACCGAGTCGGCGGGGTGCGACACAATGGCGCAAATGATACCAGCCAGGTAACCCGAGGCGAAGGTGACACCGAGCTGAGTGCTCTTGGGGTACGAGCTCTTGGGCTCCGTGAACACGTGCGTGTAGAAGGCCTCCACCACCTTCTCAAAGAAGAAAAACTTGGCCATCGTGTACGGGATCTGACGCGACCATAGCGGCCCCAGCGAGCCGAACGGGAACCGCGTCTCCGGGTTGGCCTTCATGGCGGCAATCGCCGGCGACAGCTTAGTAGGGAACGTGCCGGCAGGCGACGTCTGCACCTTCACCTTGACCATCTCCATGGGGCAGAGGGCCATGTCGGCGAAGAACTCGGCTGATGCCGAGCCAGCTAGGTAGATGGCGCCACGGTACTTGTAGGCGTTCTCCTCGCCGGCCGTTGTCGAGTAAAAGTCCTTGAAGACATCGTAGAAGCCGAACTTGCACATGCCCTGCATCGAGTAGCCGATGGCCGTGGGGGCCCAACCCTTGTAGAGGGCGCTGGCGCCCTCCTCCGAGGCGATGGTCTTCAAACCGGGCACCAGGCCACCGTACTTGGCCGGGTTCACCTGCATGTTGCACTTGACCACATCAAGGGGGTGATGCCCGTGTGCGTGAGGCCACAGGACAGGATGCCGCCAATCATGCACTTGCCGTAGTAGGCGTTGTCGTGGATCGGGTCGTGCGAGAGGCGAGCGTCCCATTTGGCAGTCGGGGTGGCCGAGGTGGCAAGCACGGAAGGACGCGCCATGGGGAGGCAGGCGTCTGCTTCGGAGCGGCAGCAGGGTTCAAGGCCGAGATGACAGGAAAGAAAGCGCTCATTGTAAAAGCTGTCTGGCGGAGAACTTGAGCTTATGGGGTGCGGTGTCCACGGGCAAAAGGCGAATGACCTGGAAACGCGCCTCATTGTCGAGCCCGGCCCAGCGGCAGACACCCCCAGGACCTCTGGCGCTTTATCCAACAAAATCCCTCACACGTCACACATGCACCTTTCTCAGCGATTATCAGGTTTACGCGCTCCAAACACCCTGATCTCCCATCTCGCCAGAAAGCTGTGAAGACTCCACTCCAGCTTGAAGTGTACTACTAGTATTTGACGCAGCGCAGGACGTGGGGCGTGCACTGACAAAACTCTAGGCGTGCCAACCTTCAGGAGTGTTCCGCCCTAGTCTGACGATGGCTCTCACAGCACTGGCGGAACGCATCGCCTTATCCCCTGAGAAAAAGTTGATTTCGGCGGTCTCGAATCGTGGACTGACTACCTTCCTCGTCGGTGTGTGGCGCTGTGGCGCTCTGGGCTGCAGCAGCGAAAATCGCAATGCAGGCATAATGCATTGACTGCATTTCTAACATCTATGCGCCGTTTCACAACCGTTTCGCTACTTCTTATCGCTACTTATTAATACTTGTTGTTGTTTAAAACGCGAGCCTTGTTTTTATAACCGCCGGCAAGATTGAATCAGATTTGTCTTGCTAGCGCTCGAGCTGGCTGCAGTCTCGCTGCAGTGCACGCGCCAACCTGTTTCATGTATGTGCTGAGGAAGACAGTGGGGGCATCACCTCAAGAACAGGGCCACAGGCTTTTAGTCAGCGCCTGCACGTTTCTCGCCCACCGATGCGGTACGTACGGGCCGTGCGTGGTGAATCAATGTGCAAGCGACACACCTTTAGGATAGGCACACACAGCAACACTGCAGCCAAAGCTCTTCCTTCGTCCGCGCAGGCTTCGTCACCGAGTTAGTGTTTGGTCCAGTCGTGGTGCTTGGCCAAACTGAAGCGTGGCGGGAACAATAAAGACCAGGGGTACGTGGCGGGATCGCCGAAATGATCATTTGATGTACCTGCACTATGTCCACTCAGGGTAACGCAAAATGCTGCAGAACGAGTCTCAATATCGGAGTACGCAAAGGCTGTCAATGCTGGTGCCACCCGGTCGTTTCGCTGCTTCGCTATTTGGAGGGCAAGTGTGTCAATAACGACGAGAAAGGTCGAAACTTCTCTCCGCGCGGGCATTTGGCACTCGTACCAGTCCAAGCTGCAACGCGTTGATAGGAACTGCAAATTAGCTGAATCGCGTGATGGTTCAGCAAGTGTGGCTGTTGCTCGTGTGCGCAGTGGCGACGAAGTTGATGAGTTCGCCGGTCCAAGGCATCCAGACCAACGTATCGAGCATTTGCTCCCCGTCGGACCCAGTGCCGCTCGTCGAGAAAGGCACTGCCACATACGTCTGCGTCAATGTGAACAATGAGTATCGCACGCTGTTCACACCTGTCGCCGACAAGTTTACCGTGTTACGCATTAGCGACTGTGAGTGCATCCGGGTATTACCTGAAAGCAGCGCAGATGAGCTCTGTACTTCATATCTAACCCTTGCTTGCACTGCAACAGCCTGGAATGATACCCGTATCGGTGCAAACCCCTCGGGTGCATTCCTCACCGTCTCAAGTCTCAAGTACCGCAGCAACTACAAGCTCTACTCCTCAGCCTCGACGGGTCGCATCTCTCCGTACATGACCGCTATCATATCCGTGAAGAAGGGCGCCGTGCAAGGTGTGAGCTGGGACGACGGATGCTACTTCTGTACAGCGGAAATGTGCGATTACAACCTGTACTCGAAGCCAGAGGAAACGGCAGCGGGGCGGCTAAGTGGGCAAGGTAAATCGTGTTACACCCTGTTGATAGCTGCTTAGGTGCGTCCAACTCGACGGAAGCGGGTGTTGATGTCGGGGATGGCAGCAGCGCTGGAAGCAATGCAACTAGCACAAACACAACTGCGCAATGCGACCTCACAATCTACGTAGGTTGGACTGGAACGGACAAGAACGGAGACTACTTGGGAGTGCGTCGTTGCGTATGTCGCAGTTCTCAAAGTACTCGATCGGCTCGTTCTTCTCCAATATCGGCGCTAGTCTCTCCAAGTTGGCTCCGACGAGCCGCCGCGAGTCTTCAAGCTAATCCAACGCAACAATATGCTCGTGCGTGCGCATTCATCTTGTTCACGTTGTATTGAAATGCACATTTTGCAGGCGTCTGCTTGATCTATTAAGGCAGGCCTTGCAGTCGACTTGATGCGCATGTCTAGCGGTAGTCGTGGATCTGGCGGTCCGCGCTGTCCTTCGCTAGAACAACATCGAGGTTGTCCCACCACTGCGGCAGCAGGTTTGAGCCGATGAGGTGGAACCACGGCGAAAGCTTGCGCGTGGTGTCATCGAGGAGCGCCGGTAAATTTTCACGAGCAATGAATTCTACCTGTTCCACCTCGTTCGCGTTCACGTTGTCCAACGAAACCTCGCCACGGGCGAAGAGAATGTGGTCCATCTCGTACTCCGTCCAATTCTCGTCCGACGCAGCCTGGGTGAACGGGAAACGGAAGCGTTGGCATTGTGCACGAACGGGTAGATAGAGCTACAGATAGCGTTACGTTACCTTGTACATGACCGTGGAGACGTACGCCAAGTCCTCAATCGCGAAAGTGGTGGCCGGGATGCCAAGCTCGTGCTCCAACTTGCGAATGGCCGCACGCTTCACGCCGAAGTTATCTTCGAGCTCTCCTTCTGTGAAAAGCGGGTGGCTGCAGAAATCGGGCACAGGCGAGCGTCAGTCATGATCTAGAGGCCAGGAACCGAGCTTCACATTGCAGTAGCACTGCTTTACCTGCAGCATGTGTTCGCCCAGTAGCCGGGGAACGTGATCTTCTCGCTCGCGCGCTTCTGGATCAGCAGCTCGTTCTTCGAGTTGAAGACGAACACGCTGAAGGCGCGGTGCAGAATGCCGTCGTGAATGTGCGCTATCCGAATCAACGCAGCAGATCCACAGCTTAGTCGGTCAGTAAATGTGCGGCGGAGTCTGCCAGTCTTGTTATAATACCATCTTTCTTGCTGATGGGGCCAAGCACCGCGTCCTTCTCGTCCACCTGCACGATCTGCTCCTTCATGAACGCCAACTGCTCGACGTCGGCGCCAGCCGTCAGCTCCTCGAACGTCACGCGTCCGGCCGTGCCGAAGGCCATCGCGCCGCTGCGCACCGCCGCTCCCATCAGCGCGCCACCCGCGCGCGCGTTCGTCAGCACCATTTCGTCTTCTTGCAGCGAAATTGAGAATGAATTTTCAACCAACCAAAGCCCGTGTAGATAGCGGCGGTGATGGGGATTTAGCCAAGGCCAAGGCGTCTCGATAGTATATTATAGAGAGAGCTGTATGCAGGACGCCAGCCTCTGCCCCACGTCCGAGCGACGAAGAGGAGGCCCAGCTACGTAAACGGTAACTTCCTATCCCAGTCTAGCTTCGCCGTCGGCCAACAAAAACACTGCCTTGTTTGCCGTCCATTTCTCGCAGCGCGGTCTACTTGTCTTCTGCTTTGTCGGTCGGCGGTGTTTCCTCCTCCGGGTCTTTGCGCTCTAACGCCTCCTTGGCCCGGAAAATCTTGGACTGCAGGTAGAAGGAGCCGCCCTTGACTGGGTCGTTGGCCTCAAAGTACCTTGTGAACTGCTTCTGGACCTCCTCGGAGGACGGCGCTGCGCCGCTCGTGGGGAAGTTGAGGATCTCGCGCGCCTGCTGCTGGGACATTTGGTTCTTGCGCACCACCGTCTTGGCCGCCATGGCGCCGGTGTTGCCCGTGCGCGCGTTGTGCACGGCCTGTTGGTAGGCCTGCACGAAGGCCTTAGACACGATGCCCGCGCCCATGACCACCACCTGTGCGACGATTCTTCCGATGGGTCCCGACATGTCTACTGCTTGCTGCTGTCGGTCGACGTCTGGTTCAGAACTCGCCACAGGTTTAGCCAGGGTTTTCATCCCCTGAACTTGCAATCAGTTTTACGCAAATATGGCTCTTGACTGCATTGCAAGTTAGGGGTCATTGTACACTCTCCTAGCGCATATGTTCGAGATGTCCTATGCTAGCGCATAGTTCGGGCAGCCTTACTGAGAACGTTAGCCTAAAAACTGCAAGTCCGCCAAGCAGGAACTCGAATAGTGCTGCTCACTTTCACCCACTAATGTCAAGCGTCCATAGCGCTGATTCAGCCGCGATTTCGTTTGCTGAAATCGAAACTCATCGTTTTACCGTAGTCAAGATCTGACGGAAAACCACACTTGTGCTGTCTTGTCTGGCTGCTATCCGCATCACAGAGCAGGAGCCGAGTCAGATAGTTGAGCTGGTTGAAAGCTCAGTCTGTTCGCGTCAAGCAGCGTGCGCACGTAGAAGCTCTTGAGCTCATTCCAGCTCACGCAGCCGTATAAGTTGGCATCGATCTCCCAAATCATCCACTAAGCTTCGTCCTGCTGAAGCTCTTCATCATGAAGTTCATGCACGGGCTCAGATCTGCAGCAGTGATCACAGCAGATGTGTCGCTGCTGCTTGTGATGACACCCTTCTGCAGCTCCTTGATTGCGGAGCTCGGTGTGGTGATTTTCGCGGCGACCTTGGCGAGCAAGAACTTCTGCTCGGATCGTCTGGTTCTTCGCTGGCGGCGAGCAGGTTCAGCTCGGACACCAGGATGTCTCGTCGGGCGTCTCGGTCGGCGAAGCCTGCTTTGGAGCGGCGCTCCTCGGGTCGCAGCTTGCGGTGCAAGCGCCACGCGGTCAGCTCGACCGTCCTTGTCTCGATAACATTACTCGCATTGCTGTCCTCGTCAGAACTCTATAATAGGAATTCGCTCGTCGCCGCCAACAGAAACCGATCTTATCTTAAGTTAGTCGATGATTCGCATGGCGTTACGTGTCATCGTTATGCGAATGCTTCTCGTGGCATACGCACGCCGGGCTGTTGTTGGCGTGCTCGAGTCGGGCTGCAACGGCGGGCACACTGTCGCGCCAGCGCATTGGACAGATAATTCGAGCGTTGTAGGAATGAGAGGCTGAGGTCAGCGGCGGCTTGCTCTGTGGTTGCAGCTTGTACTACCGGTAGACGTTGGTGCTATCATAGCTTCACATGTTCTTTTCAAAAGCCACAAAGAACAATCTTTTGTGTGGCATTGTGTGAAAGTGTCCCTTGAAAAATGGTTCTTGCGCGAGGGACGGGGCGTTTTTGTGCGCCGCATGTTCGACGAAGTTGCATCAAAATGAGCAACGTGCTATGGACGAGACATATTGACCTATTTTGGAAGCTTCAATTTAGCAAACCACAGCATAAAAATGATTTTAGCCAAAAAGGAACTACGTGGACTGTACCTGTATCCGATACGCGATCGAAGCAATCGCCAACGACTATGAACTGATTGCACGCATAACATCTGACGCCACTTTTCCCTTTTCATCGAGGCAAAATTGAGGCGCCTCTTGCACGTTTATTATTATAATAGGCGCGATTCTCGATAAATTATTCCTACCGGTCCATAATTGAGGTATCATACCTCAACCCCTCGATTAGCTTAATTGAGGGGCGAAAAGACAATTAACGAGAGGTACCGCGAGGTATGAAGGTGAAATTGGGAAAAGTATACTTACTTTAAGTATATTTTAAGCTCTTACGGCTAGATCATTCAATCGCGTGAACTGCTTCGCATGTATAATGCCTTCAAGTGAGAAATTGGTGAGGGACTTCCGGTACTCGTCGCGTCCCCAACCAATGATCGAGAAATCCGACTTTACTGAGGCAGTGTTGGGGAAACACAAAACCGCTGGAGCGCTGTGAATGCCAAATTTGGCAGCAAGAGGGGCTGGCATTTGGCAGCACTAGTTACCGGTAGTGCGGAGTGCGGGTGTCAAAAGCTATTTTTTGCCAGAAGTGGGAATAGACATGCCCTAACTATAGTAACATTAAGCATCGTATGGAAACCGAAAAAATAATACTCACAAAAATACATTCGAATTAAAAATTGAAATTATTAATTCTCGCTTAGAGAAGGATTTAATAAACAATTCTAGCCTACTGCCTAAGTTTATTATTACATAGATACTTCCTCCGGATCCTAAAGAGTGCAACAAGCGCCTATCCACAAGACACAGCCTCTAAAACATTATTGGAGTTCCGTATAAAGTTACGCAGGAACAACAATAGGAGAAACCCATCTATATTTATACATCGATGACGATCCTATCATGCATAGCGACAACAGCACGCCGATATAGCTCGGGGTCGCAGTCAACGACTTTGGGCAGCCTCCCTTTCTTCCTCATCGTGTCTTTATGCATATGAGGAAGCTTGTAGTCGTTCCCTCCGTCCACACGCATCACACACTCCATCACTTTCTGCAAAGTCAGGAAGATGTTGTCGAGTTTCGTGGCTATCAGCGCGTCGTAGGATTTATTTACTGCGATGATCAGCTCGTCAATGTTGTAGCAGTCTTCCTGATACTGCAGCGCTTGAATCGACGAGAAGTACCCCAAATCCAGTACGTTCATGTCTGGTGAATTTGGCGGCTGGAATATTAACCGAATGTCCCATCCATCAGCGGAGCCAGCTTCGACCACGTCGGGATCGTCCACGGGTACGTGCGGAGTAGCGTTATCCTGTTGGATGTAGATAGGCTGATGCTGTTCTGCCCGTGGCCATTTCGCTTTTATCGACGGGATGACGTGCTGTAAGAGATACCGCTTGTACACCTCGCGGTTGACAGTGTCGAGGTTCTTGGTTTCGATGGTTCCAGCAAGGCGGTTACGACTAGCGCGCTGGGACGTGACTTTCCTCGTAAAATCCCATGTACCGATCTTGCCATCAAAGGTTACCTGTCTATTGTTATCAAATCTGAAATAAACAAAAATATAAAATGTTAGAGACACAACGACTAAGCAGGGAGCGCGCTTCGTATCGTACCTTGGTCGAGCTACAGCAGCGAGAAACATCGATTTACCGATGAATCTCTTGCTCTTGCGTTCTCGGTGGGGAATCGTCTCCCCGGCAGGATGTAGAACACCTTCTGGTCCTTGTCTTCATTAAACCACTTCTCGTCCACGTGCACCACATTGTACATGGACAAGAAGTGGGAAGTGCCAGGACCGTGGACGACGTTTCTGACGGCGTGGCGGAGGCGTGCCCGCTTATTCGCCGCTGTCAGGAGAGGATGAATGGTGCTTGTGTGGCGCAGTAGGTCTCCCTGTTTCAGCGCGTCTTGGATGACCGAGCGCGAGATGCTCAGCTCCTCAGCAATGCAGCGTTGCGTCATGCGACGTCTCAGGGGAGTGCCCCAATACGCTCAAATAGTGCAGCCCGGTCGATCTTATGACGTCCACATACCCCTGGTTTCCTGCTGACAACCCCACTAATCCCCTCATCGGCCCTCGTCTCCTGGAATCGCCCCCAGATGCGGCTTACGGTGCTCTTGTCGACTCCAAACGAGATGGCTGCTTCCTTCATTGCTCCGCGGTCGGGAACGCCTCTCACGCTGTGGAAGAGCATGAAGAGGACGACGTCCTGTCGCTCCCTTGTCGACAGGTTCGGCTTGGAGTTCGCGCTCATAAGACTTGGTTACTGCTCGACGAGTATGGAAATGGGCCTGTAATCCGTGAGGTTTTCCCTCGTAATTTTCGTGTTTGTGAAGCGATTTTGACGCTTTGAAGACCGTTGGAAAGCTGAGACTAAATGGCGTTGATTCCGCCAATCAGGGCCCTCAAAGCGAGCCCTTGGGAGAAACGAGATTTCTCCGTATGTTTTTCGTTGCACTTATTTCCATCCGGAGGAAGTATGCATCTTTGTAAGACCTGTAAGTGATGTACCGTTACGTAACATTTAATTAAGAATTATCACGGTTCTCGAGAATTCCATTATTAATTAGTTTCGTTGTCGATAAATATTAATCCAAGAATTGCATTTTCGGGATCCCTGATGGAAAGTGGAGGATCGTAAGCGTGAAAGCGGGCAGATATAATACATATTATGTACGTTTAGACTCGCAGGGCGAATATACTCAGCTATCAATAGTGAAGTATTCGACGATGTTGCCAATGCTCTGGTGTCTTCGGTCTATTAATATCTTAACTGAGGTATGATCGGGCGTCTTAATTGAGGTACAGCGAGGGGTATAGGTCCAATTCCCTCAATTATGGAGGCCTGGGCAAAGTGCACATCATTCGATAGCTCTTTCATAGTGTCACATTGTTGGTCTGGAGGGTCGAGTAGACGTCCTCTTTGAGCCTCGATATTACAGCACAAGTCAATGCAAACAAATTAAGCACTGCATAGTCTAACAGAGCTACATGTACTCCCTCTTCGTGTTGAGGCATATATTACTTCAAATGGACGAATGGTCTTGTTCCGTAACATGACTCACTTCGCCCTTTTAGAGTTCGTGCAAAATAAAATGGGCTCGCGTAAAGTGAGACCAGTAAAATGGGTGCAAAAAGTCAAAATGGGTCATCTCAGGAACGGGCCTGCAACGGTGCCCAACATGGAGCATTAGGATGTTCCTTATAATAGACCTTAGGTCTCTGAAATCTCGCTCGAAGTATGAGCTGAAGTGCTCAAGCATGTAGTGTCCAAGGCGACATACCCTCGCCTTCTAGCGAGCAGTGCCAGTCTTGCGCGAGCGCGCGCTCGCGTAGCCCATGTGGCACATGTCTCCCACAAGTGGGTTCGGCCGGGGCAAGGCCCACTGTCCAATTGCGCGACTTCAAAACCTTTAGCATACAAAGACCAAGTGAAATGTGGAGATGATCCACTAGG
>JAAKBD010000156.1:0-13140 GCA_012656105.1 Phytophthora syringae
TAATTCCAGTAGTTGCGGAGTTGGGATGGCGGCTTTTAGGGAAGTGTTGCGGTTGAACTGTAGTACGAAGTAAGGGTTTGCTGTTTTATTTCAGGTAGTTACTGAGTTAAAATGGCGGCTTTTAGGGAGTGCTGCAGTTTTCTTTATTAGTATGATGGTGGACCACTTGTGGATCGCTGTCGTATTAGTTCTAAGTAACGACTCGAAGTTTGCTGGTTTTAATTGGCGATTTTTGAAGAGTGCTTACCGAAGTAGCATGTTGGGTGGGGAAAGTATGTAGTCACGGTTCTTAGAGATTCGGCCGTGTTGTATTTTACCTTGTGGCCCAGTTGTTGGGCAGCCTGTCATGCTAATTAGGGCCCTCGAACATAATGTTCAATCTCCATTTTCGTGTCTTCGGATCGCGGAAGTGGCAGCTAGAATAGCTGGCAATTAGTGGTTTTCCGGATGCGTCTTCGATGGAGCAATTCTGTTGTTTCTGGGACGTGTGCGGGGGACATACCAAATAGTGCGCCATTGCAGTTTCGGGACTTCCCGGAAAATGGTCGTGCGAGCATACATTGCGCGAAACTTACCGACTTTTTGCAGGTATTTGCGCCGGATGCCGAACACGTGTGGCTACCGGGCGTGATTTGCGGCTCCGGTAGCGGCGGAAGCAGCTCACCGTGCGACTGGACGAAGTCGTGGGCCCGAAGGACGCGTCGGTGCTGGAGCTCATCCCGACGGAGCGCGAACTCAGGGCGTTTGCGGGCTCGCAACGCGCCGTGGACCTCACGGACGCGTCGGTGCTCGAAGCGCTAAGCGCAAAAACACTTCCGTGGAAACGGGCGACAACAAGCCGTCGCTGCCGCTGCAAAACACCAACGAGAGTGCAAATGGGTTCGAGGACATGATCCTCATCGACCATTTGCACGAAGCGTCCATCCTCTATAACCTGCGAAAGCGGTTCTTCAAGCAACTGCCATGTACGTTCGCGCAAATATTTGCGCAAAAAGCAAATTTGCGCAAAACTTTTGCACTAACAAACGTTGTTTTTGTTTGTTTGCATTTCGTCCATAATTGTCTAGATACGTATACGGGTAAAATTTGCATTGCCGTGAACCCGTACCAGTGGCTGGACCTGTACTCCAAGCCGACCATGGACAAGTTCAGTGACGGCAAGCGCGAGAACAAGCCCCCGCACGTCTACGCCGTGTCCATGGAGGCGTTTTTCAACATGCGGCAGAAGCAGGAGAACCAGAGCATTCTCGTCTCGGGCGAGTCGGGGGCTGGCAAAACCGAGACCACCAAGATCGTCATGAGCCACTTGGCCGCGCTGGCCGCCAATTCCAACTCCAAGGTCATCCAGCAGATCATCCAGGCCAACCCGCTGCTCGAGTCCTTCGGCAATGCAAAAACCGTGCGAAATGACAATTCCAGTAGGTTCGGCAAATTCACGGAATTGCAGTTCACGATCGAGGGCCAACTGATCGGCGCGCGGTCCCGCACGTATTTGCTTGAGAAGAGTCGCGTGACGACGCAGGCGGACGGAGAGCGCAACTTCCACATTTTCTACCAATTGCTGGCGCAGCGCAAGAAACTCCCGGAGCTGGAGCTCGATATGGTGACGTCGTTCAAGTACGTGTCGACTCGAGCTGAAGCCCCTGACGGGGACGACGAGGGCGATCTGAGTCGCACCCGAGAAGCGCTGGAACTTGTGGGCATCGAACAGCCTTTGCAGCAGGAGATTATCCAGATTTTGGCCGCCGTGCTGCACTTGGGAGAAACGGCGTTCACGACTCGGAACGGAGACGTGGACGCGTCCCAGCTGGTGGATCTCAAGCACTTTAGCGTGGCGTGCCGCCTCCTCGGCGTGGAAGTGGACGCGCTGGAGCGCGCGGTGTGCAACCGCAACGTGTTTGTGGGCCGCGAAGTGATTCTGAAGCCCATGACGCAGGATCAGGCGGCGGACTGTCGGGACGCGCTGGCCAAGAGTTTGTACTCGAAGCTGTTTCTGTGGCTCGTGGAGCAGATCAACCAGACGATTGGCGTGCAGGTAAAGGGCGCGGGCTCGTTTATTGGCATTCTGGACATCTTCGGCTTCGAGCACTTTGAGAAGAACTCGTTCGAGCAGTTTTGCATCAACTACGCCAACGAAAAACTGCAGCAGAAGTTCGTGCAGGATGTGCTCAAGACGGTGCAGATCGAGTACGAGGAGGAGAACATCTCGTGGGCGCACATCACGTTCGCAGACAACCAGGACGTGCTGAATCTCATCGAAGGCCGCTTAGGAGTCATCAGCTTCCTGAACGAGGAATCGCTGCTTGCCACGGGCACGGACGCGTCGTTCGCGAGCAAGCTCGGAGCGGTGATGGAGAACAACCCACTGCTAGAGACCCCGCGCCTGAACAAGTGCGCGTTCTCGGTCTACCACTACGCTGGTAAGGTGACGTACGACGCGTCGGGCTTCCTGGACAAGCACCGGGACGCGATTTTGCCAGACATCAAGCAGTGCATGAGCAAGTCCTCGCTCAAGATCCTGTCGAAAATGTTCACGGATGATGTGAACGCCAGCAGTGCTGGTAGCACCGCGCCCTCCACTCGGAGCAGGTCGCGTAGTAGTAATAGTAAGAAGGAGGCCACGCTCAGACACGCCGCACGACGGTGGGCACGCAGTTCAAGGAGAGTCTCTCGCAGCTGATGGAGAAGATCGGGCTCACGGAGGTGCATTATGTGCGCTGCCTGAAGCCCAACCCGCTCAAAAGCGCAAACTGCTTCACGCACAACGATATCGTGAACCAGTTGCGTTGCGCCGGTGTCATCGAGGCCATTCGGGTGTCTCGGAGCGCGTATCCCAGTCGTATGCCGCACCTGGAATGCTTCAAGAAGTTTCGCGTGCTGCAAACGGGTGCCGTTCCTACACAGGGCAAGTTTACCAGCGACTATGACACGGAGCATATCAAGTCGCAGTGCGAAGAAATGATGGAGAAGCTGCTGCCAGCACGCAACATCCAGGACTACCAGGTCGGCCTCACGCGCGTGTACTTCCGCGAAGGCGTGCTGGAAGAGCTGGAGACCAAGCGCGGCTGGGCGCTGCGCAAATACGCCATTGTGCTGCAGAAGAACGTGCGCTGCTGGCTGATGCGTCGACGGTTCTTGCGCCAGAAGCAGCAAATTGTTGTGATCCAAAGTATTGGCGCCGCTATGTCGTGCACAAGCGGTACCTGACGCTGCGTCAAGGTGTGGTGGTGCTGCAGGCCCACGTCCGCGGAGTCGCCGCTCGCAAGATGTACCGCGTGCTCAAGTTCGACTACTTCATTGTGCGCTTCCAGGCTTACTGCCGCATGCACACGGAGCGCCAGCGCTACCTCAAGAAACTGGCTGCTGTGAGGAGGCTGCAAGGGTTCTTCCGCTTTTCGCTCTTGCGCCTCGTGTTTTTGCGTAAGATGGAGAAGGAGAAGGCCTACAAGGCGCTTGGCTCCAAGGTGGCTCAGCTGCAGATGAAGCTGGACAGGAAGCAGGTGCACACTGGAACAAAGATGTCTCCGTCAGGCAAAACTCGCTCGCTCAGCCCATCGGACGTACCGCACGCGTCAGGACCCGGCAGCGACCGCGGGACGAACAGCAGCAGCTCCACTCGTGGGTCGATGCTTAACAGTCGGTTCAGCGGCACCAGCGGCATCCTCGACGAAAGCCACGAAGTGATCACTGCGCTCCACGAAGAGAACGAGAAACTGCGTCAGCAGTTAGAGAAGCAGGAGGCCGACCTGCAGCGACTCAAGACGGAGAATCGGACGCTGAAGAACTGGCAGCAGTCGAAGGAGGTCGGTGAACAGGTTCAGAAGCTGGCCCACCGTGACCAGGAAAGCAAGGATCTGACGTACCTGGCCGCGATCGAGGCCGAGTACGAGAAGCTTCGGTCGTACATTTGCGAGACGCGCGAGCTGCCCACGGATATCGGCAGCCTCACGCAAGCAAACAGTGCCGCAATGCCGGCTTCTAGTGGCGGCCGCGGGTCGCTGACGTCGTTGGCGTCGGACAAATCGCTGCTAGCCACCGCCGCGGCGAACGGGATCATGGACCAGAAGTCGGCGGAGGCTCATCACCTGCTGTTGAAGAGTGCCGCGCGTATCTCGCACGCCAAGAGCAAAGTGTCGAGCAAGGGCAACGCTCGCCGCGTCAAGGACCACTGGGAAGAGATCCGCAACTTCCCGCCACCGATGCACTACTCGCTGGGCTCTGTGCCGTGGAAGCGGTTGCTCACGGACTGGGCGCAGGGCAACCCGAAGAAGCTCGACTACATGTCGCGGTGGCTCAAGAACGTGCTGGACGGGGGCCGATCGTGTCGGATACGTTCCCCATGGGCGTGGAACTCAAGTACGTGACGCCCATGATGTTGGACGGCTTTATGCAGCTCGTGATCCCCAAGCTGGCGGAGCGGTCGGACGTCCAGGTGCACGTGCACACGAAGGAGTTTATTGGAACGAGCATGCGGATCACGTTGTCGCAATTGGAGCAGGGAGGGCAGCGCCTGACAACGTCTCAGTCCCGCGTGGAGCGGTCTCCGCCCATGGAGGTCGAGGACTTCCAGCGCATTTCGATCCTCGCCAACAACACGAGTAGCCGGAATTCAAGCAGCCGCATGTCGGCGTCGACGATGAGTCTCTCCCCGATGGAGTCGAGCTCAGCCATGTCTTCGGGTAGTCCGAGCAGCTACCGCTCCAGCATTTTCCGCTCGGGCCGCAGCAGCCACAGCGGCGACCACAACCCTCGCAACTCGTTCTTCCATCGGAACAAGTAGAGCCACGAGGCCCAGGCGAGGAGGAGACGTTGAAGGCGGTGGCTGGGTATGTGTTTAGTGGTAGATTGGTTAGCCATCCGTCCGGTTTCGGTGGCGACGAGAAGCCTCAACCATTGCGTGCCGCCGGAGCCACCCAGGGAACTAACAGAAGGAGGAAAACAAGACTGAAATTTCATCATGCAGAAGCGGGTTCATGCACGTGTCTGGTCTTCTCAGAACAAGTGATCGGTTCGACATGAGGTAGACTAGCTCTGACCTGAAAGTATCAGGCTTCAGGCGAGACTGTGAGGAGCTGCAACTTCGTTCGTTTGCTCCGACACTGGACTGCCGACTAAAGACCCACGTGCGTGCGTGTCCACAGCTCAGACCGCGCTGTGCTCTGGTCAGAGGAACAAGCCGCAACTCTGCGTACGCAACCTGCAATAGTGAACAAGTGACGGAGTCCTGGAGAACACTTGAGAGAAGGAAGGAGCTGGGAGGTGTCAGCGTTCGCCGTTGAAAACTGGATCGAGTGTCGAGGTCGTACACGGTTTCGATTTCGGCCGTGACAGTTCGGTTCGTGCTTGGTGAGGGATGTTCACAATGAGCACCTTCTTTCGCGTCGGCGGCGTCTAAGGCTGCTACGCAACGGCGGAACTTGTGGGTTGCCAGGACATGGCTAACAAGGTCGCTGCTTGTCGGCAACAAGTTGATTCCTGCTGAGACTCGAACTAAACCGCCGCTGGCCACAAGCCTGGCAAATGAGCCCCACCCGGTCACGAGAATCAGGCGCGGGTCAGCACTTTCGGACTTCTGTGTTCAAATTCGAGGCGCTATCTGGACTGCCATCAAAAAGGTTTGCTGCAGTCCGGAATAACAAGTGCCGAGCGCTTCAACTTGGACGTTGAAGGTCGATGGCTTTTCCTTCGCCACGATACGCAGCCGACAGCACATTGTGGGACGGAGGGGTCGACTTCGACGTCTGTGTCTGCAAATGTGCTGTCAACTACCGGCAGTCTCCTCTCCAGCCTGTCCCAGCGTCTTTGTCCTTTGACGCCGTCAGTCATTCCTCAATTCTCCCCATGGCGGCCACTGCAACAGCCCGAGTCTCGACCAACTTCTCACCTCAAATGAGCTCTCCGACGGCCACACCCGCTGCTACCCCCACGCTGTCAACTAAATGCACCACCGGCAAAGTGACCCGCCCGGGTCGCCTGGTGGGCGTCTGGTCTAGCGAGGAGCACGACCGCTTCCTCGACGCGCTCAAGAAATACCCTCAGGGCCCGTGGAAAGCCATCACCGAGTACATCGGCTCTCGATCGGTGCGTCAGGTGCAGACCCACGCACAGAAGTACCAGGAGAAAGTGTCTCGTCGACTTCACGGCATGCAAACCGGCAAAGTCATCCGCCTGCGTCGTGAGCACCGCATCGACCACGATGTGTTGGCGCTGCACACACTCATCAGTTCGCCCTCTGAGCTGCGCAACAAACCCGTTCGTCGAAACCAGCACGGGGTGAAGCGTGTTCCAGTTGCGGCCCACGTAGTGGTGACTCCACCCGCCAAAACACCCCAAGAGTTCCAGCGCCCAACACTTGAGCTGAACGACAAGACTTTCTGCCCCACTCTGGAGAACGACGGGGCTTCACCTTCCTCGGTAACGTCGTCCTTCCTGTTCGACGACTTCGCTCTCATGGACGTGGACGACCTACCGACGTTGAGCGAGTCACTTGACTTTTTCATCGAGAAGTTGTGCTAATCAACGGAGGGTGAACGCGTCTACTCACTTTTTCTTTGCACACCAAGCTTTCGCCTGGAAGCTGCAAATGTGACGGGCGCTAGGCGACGACGAATATTTATCTTCATGTGCAGACGTATAATAGGTCCCTCGTTTCGTTAAAATTGTACAGAGCTTTTTTAAAAGCAGTTAAAACTGTGGTTGGTTTGCGACTCCTTACCCAAACTTACTTCGATACTTAATATGCAATGGCAGCCCAAAATAGTTTCTGATACATCTGTTACACCTTGGAACCGAAAATAACTGTAAGAATAGATTAACCTGTTACGTCAGAGCGACTTTCCCAGAACAGACCCAAAAGGCAAGCTCCCACCACCTCTGTATAATAAGCAGCCTCACCTTATCACTAAATCCTTATATATACGAACGGATAATCGAACTTATCTGTACGGAGTTTATCATATTTGAAGATCGAAGTCACCGGCAACAGCTTCAAACGTACAAAAGAGACCAAGCAAGCTTGATCTCTTAGCGTAACCTTACATTAATGCAGATACCCTGTTTCTACCTCGTTCAGCACATTTCGAGCCTGCTCCACCCACATATCATCCACAGTCGCGTCAGGGTCGATCGGTGATTGGAATTGATCAAATAGGGCACCTAACAGATGAGGTGCTGCGTGCTTATCGGTGCCTTTATTGTAAATATGACGGAACACGAACGGGCGTCCGAGTTTGATGGTCGCGTGACATCCTCCGCATTCACCATCCAGACTCCCTTGGTTACGCGAAATGGAATCGAAGCCACACCATCCGGTCCTGATCCAGCCTCTTATCCAGATAGCCATGCTTGTAATCCCAATTGCAAGCCAATGTAAAATCATGCTTGCATAAATAGGTGTCGATATTCACAAAACGGTCTTCGATATTCTCAAGCCTCGATTCCAAATTAATCAAATCGCTTACCTCCGGTTTTAGTTCTAGGATGGACGTGAATTCCAGGCTTTATACGGAGCGCCCCTGGGTCATTCTTGCTTTTTCAGCCCACACTTGTTATGATTACTGACGAACGTTCGTAAGGGAAGGTGATACGATTGAAAAGTGACGATATTAAGCAAGCAGCGCTCAGGCATTTCTCGACTCACGGTTATGAAGGAGCTTCTCTCTCAAAAATAGCTGAGGAAGTTGGACTGAAAAAACAGTCCCTGTATTCTCATTTTAAAAACAAGGATGATTTGTTTCTGCAGGTTCTGCGAGATGCGGGCGAAGTTGAACTGCAAACAAAGCTAACGTTTTCAACAATCGGCAGGACCCGTCACCAGAAAAATCGTTGTATGCGTTTTTAGTTATGGTCAAGAGCTGTTTCAGTTGGATGAGCGCATGAAATTCTGGCTGCGCATCTCCTTCTTTCCTCCGGAACACCTCTATCACCTGATCGGAAATGAAGTCCTCGCCATTGAGGATCAAGTGCGGAAGATGCTGGAGGCGAAGTTCGCAGAATGGATGAGCAAAGAGCAAATATTTGTGGAGAAACCCCGCATTCCCGCCAGTGCATTTATGGGCATTGTCGATGCTCTGATGATTGAATTGGTATATGATTCAAGCCCGGAGCGAATTAATGAGAAGTTAGAATCGGCTTGGACCGTCTTTTGGCGGGGCATTTCAAAATAAATCAAATTGTTATTCGCAATGAATTAGGAGAGTACATCATGTCAACCACGGAGCAACAGCAACAGAATATTCTTGATACACAGTCAACAGGAAGGTATTCCTGCGTTATCTGATCCCCTCTTTAGTCGGGATGGTATTAATGGCCGTTAACATCGTTGTGGACGGCATCATGGTTGGAAACAAGCTTGGTGCCGCGGCTCTTGCAGGAGTCAATATTTCCGGGTATATACAATCTTCGTCGCGATGTCGATATTGATCGGGATCGGGGAGCAACCCTTTATTCCCAGAGCATGGGCGCAAGGAACCCGGATCGGGCCCGCTTCATTTTACCCATTCCGTTACGCTCATCTTATTGTTTACCATCGTTGTTGGTGGCATCGCGTTTTATTCCATGGTCAGCTCGTTTATCTACTGGGAGCCAACGCGGAAACGGCTCCATTCGCATCGGACTATATGAATGTCTTTCTTACACTCGGATTTATCTTCACATTGGAAAATGCCTTGAGCATTTTCATCCGTAACGACGGGAATCAACACTCGCCATGCTGGCCCTTATCGTTACGGCCGTCTCCAATGTTATCTTTAACTTTGTCATTCTGTACGTGCTTGAGCTTGGCATTCGCGAGATTGCTTTCGGCACCATTGCCGCAGCCTTCTTGGGGCTTTTGGTGTTAGGCACTCATTTTTTCAAAAGAGCAGCAATTTGAAGCTCCAGAAATTCCGCTTCGATAAAAAGCTGTTTATCCTAACGCTCACTTTCGGTTTCCCGAGTTTTCTTGCGGAATTGGGTATTTCCGTCTTCACCATAGCCCACAACATTGTTTTCTCCAGACTTGCCGGAACCGAGGGTGTTGCCGCTTTCTCGATTGTTAATTATGTGCACGGAATTATGCTTTTGCTGTTCCTTGGCATGGGTTCTGCCATTCAGCCGCTTGTCAGTTATTATCATGGTGGTCAGAAGCATGATCGAAAGCGGGAAACGGTTCGAATTGCGACCTGGACTGCCATAGGTACGGGGGCAGCCTTTACGATGATCGGTCAAATAGCCGCAGCCCCCATTGTGAATATCTTCGGCGATTTCTCAGCCGATATTCAAAATATGGCCACTTCAGGGATTCGTATTTTCTTCATTGCTTATCTTGTTATGGGAATAAACTTTATTATGATGACCTATTTCCAATCGATCGGCAAGGTGAAAATGGCAGCATGGATCACGGCGGGCAGAGAAATCTTTTCCTGCTTATCTTCTTATCGATCCTTCCCGCCTTATTCGGGATTCAAGCGGCGTGGCTGGCTGTTCCGATCTCGGAATTCGTCATGCTCATCACCATCATCATCTATGTGAAACGCCAAGGACATTACTTCGGTAAGCAGGGCACAATCTTATAAAGCAGGATTGTCGTCTCCCTTTTATTACAAGCCAAATTCTATGGAATCGATCGTAACCATAATATTCAAGGCAGCATGAAATTTTTACTGCAAATTGT
Organism: Phytophthora syringae; assembly: GCA_012656105.1. NCBI lineage: Eukaryota > Oomycota > Peronosporomycetes > Peronosporales > Peronosporaceae > Phytophthora > Phytophthora syringae. The sequence continues at coordinate 9,653 of JAAKBD010000156.1, forward strand.
GATACTAGGGCAGACCAAGACTGCAAACCGCAACTTTATTCCTGAGCAGTTAGCCTTAAAATCGTTAATATTCATATAATTTATATCATTTAGTAAGATAATTCCAAATAAGAAGTAGTTCCTTTTATACCGATCATCCGTTCGATGCGTGGAATTCAGCTTGTCCCGTAAGAACAAGGGCTCATCTTTTTTGAAACATCAATGCTATAATAACTCCGTTTACTAAATAGAGAATGGGTGGAGTTCTCACAGAGAAACGGAGGGAAAACATGAAGGTGAAAGGTTACCAGAATCTTGCTTACCTGTTGGTTGTCATGCTTCTGGTGGGGCTTCAAACCCCGGCATACGGAGATAGTACTACGGTAAAAGCAACTTGGATATGGCAAACCGATCTGATCAAGGATGGCGGAGAAGAACTGCTGGATTTTTCCCGTGAAGAAGGAATAAATCTGATATACCTGCAGATCAATCGTCAGATGCCAGCAGAAACATATGAAGCGTTTATACAGCGTGCGCATGACGCGCAGATTGCGGTGCATGCCTTGGGAGGAGACCCCGATGGGCATTGACCGAATATCGCAACGATATGCTCGGTCTTGTTACTTGGGTTAACGTCTATAATAATAAAGTTTCAACCAGCGCCCGATTTGACGGAATTCATCTGGATATCGAACCCTATGTGCTTGCTGAGTGGGGAACCGCGCAGGATCAGATTATCGCGGCCTGGGAACAAAACTTAACGCTGTTCCTAAGCCAGGCTTCCGGAATGGGATTAGAGCTTGGAATCGATATCCCCTTCTGGTTTGATCATTATACTTTGCCAAACGGAGTCGGCTTTAATGAATGGCTGATCGGTGCATTTGACCATGTGACAGTGATGGCGTACCGGAATCAGGTGGAATCCGAGCACGGTATCCTCGACCTGACGCGGGATGAGCTTGAGCTTGCTTAAGCAGGCTTGGGAAGCAGCTTCTCATTGGGGTTAATACCAAAGAGATGCCCGGTCAGGCCCATACTACCTTTTATGGACATGGAAAAGAGAGAATGAATCAAAAGCTGGAGCATCTGTCCAGCGTGCTCGATTCCTACGAGTCCTTTGGTGGAATCGCTATTCACGATATACGGAACTGGCAGAGCATGTCGGATGGAGAGGTTATCCCCCTGGAGGAGGAAACCCAACACCTGATCCGGATCCTGACCCGGGAGAAGGCGAACGCGTCCCGGATGCAGATCCTGTTACCCGGGATCCGGTGGTAAGAGGCACTTACATATGGGAAGCCCATGAAGTGGTGCAGAACAGCCGGGAGATTCTTGATTTTGCCAAAGAAAAGAATTTGAACTGGCTCTATGTCCGATGGATCTGGAGCAGCCCTACAGCTCTTATTCCTCTTTGTCAAAGAAGCGGCAGAGGTAGGCATCGAGGTTCATGCTATGGGTGGCCATCCGATATGGGCGCTTGAAGAGAACAGGCCCAGAATGCTCAGACTGGTCAATTACGTGAAGAATTACAATCGTGCCGTGGAAGGCAATGAACGTTTTCACGGCATTCATCTGGACATTGAGCCTTATGTGCTGCCAGCATGGAAGGAAGATTCGCAGCAGGTCATATCCGAATGGACCGCGAATCTGGACGCCTTTGTTACGGAATTGAAGAAGGACTCCAATCTGGAAGCCAGCATGGATATGGCCGTTTGGCTGGATAAGTATAAAGTGACGGGCCAAGACATATCCCTCAGCAAATGGATGATAAATCGTATGGATCATGTATCCCTTATGGCCTTCCGGGATTCAGCCGAAGGGTCTAACGGTATCGTCGCGGTATCCAGAGAAGAAATCGCGTTTGCGGATGAACTCGGCAAGCCGCTCCTGATCTCAGTGGAGATCAAAGAGAGCCATGAGGGCGACCATATTACCTTCTATGAGGAAGGCGCAGCCTACATGGAGGCAGAACTTGCGAAGCTGCCTGAATTATTGAAGGATTTTACCTCCTATACCGGAAGCATTGTTCATGCTTATACGTATTGGAAAAATGCTAAACCCTGATTAATTAAATGGATAATAGCCCTGCTGCTCTTATTGAACAGCGGGGCTATTTTTATGGCATATGTTATAACTCTGTAGTAAATGTTCTTCTCTGCTAAGATGCCCTTTGTCTCTTTTTGAACAGATGCTCACCCCTGAGCCACATATGAAATAAATATTCAAAGCTGCGCAAGCACCGCAATCAGAAGAATTTCCGAGAAGTCGAGGGTCCAACGGGCAATCCCGCTTATGATCCAGAGCATGACAAATACCAGAGCCCCATCAATCAAAGTCGCCACCCTATTACGGGTCCGCGGAAGTATATATAGGTCACCGACCAAATAAGTAACGATCCCTATGCCTAAAGCGGTCAATACCGCAGAGATCAGCGAAGCATCGGAAAGTGCAACAACCAGGGCGGTAATCAAAATTTTACAGTTTTTATATGAAAAATTTTTAAGGATGGTTTCTTACTTAGATGCTTTCAGTAATTATCCAAAATAAATTTAGCTACTCGGCAATGCCTTTCAACAACCGATACACCAGAGATTTACCCTTCTCGGTCCTCTCGTACTAGAGTTAGATTCTTTCATTTTCAAAATATCTATAGAAGATAGGAACCAAACTGTCTCACGACGTTCTAAACCCAACTCACGTACCACTTTAATCGGCGAACAGCCGAACCCTTGGAACCTTCTTCAGCTCCAGGATGTGATGAGTCGACATCGAGGTGCCAAACGACTCCGTCGATAGGAGCTCTTAGGAGTCATCAGCCTGTTATCCCGGAGTACCTTTTATCCGTTGAGCGATAATCTTTCCACAAAGAATTATCGGATCACTATGACCGACTTTCGTCCCTGTTTGATATGTCTATCTTACAGTCAAGCAAGCTTTTACCATTATGCTCTACAATTGATACTATTATCCAATTTGAGCTTACCTTTGTACACCTCCGTTACTCTTTAGGAGGTGACCGCCCCAGTCAAACTACCAACCATACACTGTCTATTTAAAAAATATTAGTTATTTATTTTAATAAGAGTGGTATTTCAAGGTTATCTAAACAATTTACTAGCGTAAAGGTCTAAACAATTACCACTTATGCTACACATATTATATAAAATAACAATATAAAGATGTAGTAAAGGTTCACGGGGTCTTTCCGTCTAACTATAGAATCCGCATCTTCACGGATAATTCAAATTCACTGAGTCTATATTGGAGACAGCGGGGATGTCGTTACACCATTCATGCAGGTCGGAACTTACCCGACAAGGAATTTCGCTACCTTAGGACCGTCAGAGTTACGGCCGCCGTTTACTGGGACTTCCATTTAATGCGCAAACATCTCCTTTTAATCTTCCAGCACCGGGCAGGTGTCAGACCCTATACATCATGTTACCATTTAGCAGAGTCCTAAGTTTTTATTAAACAGTCGCAACCCCCTATTTTGTGACACCTAATTA
>JAAKBD010000157.1:0-48338 GCA_012656105.1 Phytophthora syringae
TTCGACAACTACACGTTTTCAAGGTGTGGCTGTTGTTGGATGGGTTTGAGTACAAAGAGATTCCGGAGGGTATACAGTCATTCAGAATGTTGGCGACATCTCAGCAAGTGTACCTGAAGTCCCAAGAACGAGTTGATGCATACTGCTGCTTGTTACCATGTTGGTCACAGAAGGATCTCTGGCTGATTGGCGAGCAAATTTACCAGCTTGACGGGGAGGAGATGGACGAACGGTTTTACTACTCCGGCGGAAACGTGCGGGAGCTCACACGAGCTACATCGAGAGCCATACGTGATGCAGTTGACGAGGTGGTCAGTGGAGTGGACAGTGAGATGAGCGGGCAATCTCAAGTTGATCGGTTGCTCCGTATATTCGTCAAAGACGTGAATGTTGCGGATCATTTCATCGCCAAGCGGTATTGGGAACACGTCGTCGACTCAGAATACGCTGTTCGTGTGCTGTCGATAAGGCTTCGGTCGGATGTTCTGTTTCGAATCTATGCGTGGGCGCGAGGTGCTGGATACCGATCACTCGCTGGAAGCGTTTTCAAGATTTATCTACACCGCTTGGCTACTGACAATATGCTGCAACTCCACGTGGTGTCCGAGTACGACCCGCCCGATAAAAGGAAACCGAACACTGTGCGGCATTTAGACGTGAAGCAGATGCGCTTGAGGGAAGGCGGTGCAAGCTGCTGCGGAACGGCACTAATTTACGAGGAGGATCTAAAGCGATGGAGAGATGAAGACGAACTCGCGTACTGGTTTCCTGCGTGCCATGATTTCCCGAATATTGACAGTATCGTGAAGCTTAAGCCTACCCCGGAAAGAAGAGCCGTGTGGCGTATCTCCAGTTCACTATCTCAGACAAGCATGCCATCGATGGCAAGCAGCTGAAAAGGATGAACAACATTTTTCCCCAGAAGATGTCAAGCAGAGGAGATACCGAACCGCCCATGTATATTGCTGTCTGTCCAGATCTCCAATCGTGCAAAGCGTTAGTCCTGGACCCTCCACCCGAAGTTTTAGCAGCGAGAAAGGTGTGTCAAGTGTATGTGGGTTATTACTACACCACATCTTTGTTTGCTGCTGATGGTCCAGTCACAGTCACAGCACTTCCGCCTCCTCCGCCGTTCGAAGAGCGTAAGCGATTGTGTAAGTGATTGCGTTCCAGACCCAAGTGTTGACGTTCAAGTTTTTTCCAGCAATGCCCAATGCACATGCGTGAGATTTTACCTCTTTCACACCGAGTTTTAGTTGTGGAAGTTTAGGCTACAAGCTATATAATGTCTGCTTCATGACCGAGATCGCGTAGAAACTTCGTGTTGGATGTGTTTAAATCGAGCGGGATCAAGCACAAACTTTCTCCATGGGAGATAGTGCGGCTCGCCAAGAGGAAAGAAAAAAACTAGCATTCGCGTAGCTTGCATTTTGAAGCGGCTTGAGTGAATAGTTCTCTTGCTTGCTGATGCACGAGAGCTCGTCGACGGCACAACATCAGATGCATCTCCTGCTGCTGTTCGCGTCGCTGTCTTTCAACTTTGAAATCGTCACCATGGGCTGTACGCAGTCGATCATTGAGACAGAGTTCACGAACTTTTGATTTGATCTTGTGACCGCAATATTTCCTGAAATGCATTCACTCGTGCTGGTACGGCGATGCGCCGTCATCAATTCCACTTGTACGATCGTTCGGCTCTGCTCCACATCGGCAACGAATTGTTTGAATTGTTTCATCGTGTGCTGCTCGCAACGATTGAAGCGGCCTAACAGCAGCACCATTATCAGTATGAAGAGTTCACGAACTTTTGATTTGATCTTGTGACCGCAATATTTCCTATTTTTCAAAATCCAACATCATGATTGGCTGCAGCGTGTTTGTGTTCTCTGAAATTTATTTTCAGAGCTAAGGCAGGATGCGACTGAGGTCCCATTTTCCAACCAATAAAGACCTGGTAATTTATATGGTGGTCATCATTATAAAAAATGAGAGAAACAATACAAAGATCAAGTGAGCATCGTACAGTGGCTTTTGCCAGGATGAATACCCGATAAAAATCAATTCCCTCAATGCTGCCTGTGTCGTCTCCCCTCTCATTAAGTGCGATAATGGTGTTCCGCGAAGGTGTGTCTAATGAAGTCGCAAACTTTTCTGAAACCGGCATCATGACCTGGTCTGCAGACTGCAGCCTGGTGTGTCGGCCCCGTGCGTGCTGCCGCACTGCAACGGAGCACTAGACAAGTTCGTGGAGGATGCCAACATTGCCAAGAAGGATCACGGCCAATTGTTTCGCCTGCAAGGCGCTCGGCTTATTGTGTATGCGTATGACGGACATTTCCCGCTTCGAGGTGGACATCATGTCGGTTAACTGCGAGACCTGCGACATTAAGATCAACGAGATGAAGGCCCGTGGCGCTATCCCGCCTACGGAGGAGCGGATGCGCTGAGGTGGATATAAGCATAGACCTGGGCGTGTTGGATCGGGATACCTTCGAGTCGGATTCGGGAGGAATTTTCATCATTCAGTGATTTTCACTGAGGTTTCGTGTACTGCAGAAAGTCACTGACTCAGTGATTGCAATATTGCGAGCCCGGGCCCGTGGGTCCCGGCGGTATGTCACAGTTTGTAAGAACGGTTGGTGTGGACCTGGTGGTGTGGTGAATCATAATTGGAGGTCACCGTTGGTGACCTCCAATTATGGTGTGTGGTGATCTCTAATTTTGTACAAACATGAACTATTAGCGTCATATGCGTTTCCACAGGATATATAATAGGTACTTACAAACTGTGATCATTAATCAATATATGCAGTATCAGCGTTATATGCGTTATTCCAGTAGTCGTTTTCCCAGGATATCTTTATCGGATGACCGCATCTTCAGGTGCCATCAAGCTGATGGGGCAGAACGCGCGCTCCGCTGAGCGGTCTCATTAACTACTTGCCGCTGGGAGTGGAGAAGTGAGCGTGGTGTATTGGAATGGAGATCGAGGCGAACACAATAGAGCCGAAACTCGAGCAACGCCGGCAGACTATCGATGCGGAGGTTCAGGCTTACAACAGAGCAGTTGCAGCTTTCGAAAACCTGCACCGCGTTCGTGACCTGCATGACGTAAACGGTCGCGAAGTACAAGAGAGCCGTTCAGCATTTGGGGTATCAACTGCGACTACTTCATGAAGATAGAGCAGCTGTCAAGCAGGCCGACAAATATTGTGCGGACGTCTACCGCCAGTCTTTCGCTAATGCGCGTCAGTCCCGCCATATTGCCCAAGACGTTTCACTCCAGCATCCACGACAAGATGCACAAGACGACGCAGCAGCACCACCTGAGAATACCGAGTCAGACTCGAGTGAATCGGAGGAGACAGAAGATCATGGATATGAAACTGAGGCCACCGGTGACGACGAGAGCAGCAGCTCAGCATCGGAATTTTATCCGTTGTAGGAAGATGCAAGTTCCGCTGGGGAACTGAGCTAATGTTCATGGTTGGACTGTGATTAATGGTTATGATTCAAGCTTCCATTCATTGTGTCGATTATTTCCTACTCTTTGCCAATTTCCACGCTTTGTAGGAGACCATGTTCACGAATTGAGGCTGTAGAGAGGACGATCTTGGTGTCTGATAGCGTAGATAACGTCTGTGGTGGATGTCTTGCGAATAGTGTGTTGTGCGTAAACTGCTGCATCGCGAACGACATCACATTTATATATCTAGTGTTATGCTACACTTTTCATCATCATTTCATTTCAATATAAGCTTTCACATTTCAAACAGGTTCCTGTGAAAACACGCTGAAGTTTGTTTTCTCCAAGAGAGGCAAAAGTTTGCATGTATTAGTTTGATCACTTCTCCATTTTCTACCTAGGATGGACGCAGAACAAGTGAGGACCCGTGCAATTAACAGTGAATGCACTGCTTTCGACGACTTTCTCGAATCACTGCGGAATAGTTATCGTCTTCAAGGGGCTAACGGAGATACTGAAACGAGACGAATTGCTGATATCCACTTGAATGAGACGAATGACCGTTTGGATGTGGCATCGCGGGAAGCAAATTTGGCAGATGAACAGTACATTCAATTTTTGCAGGACGACATTAGACTCTCGCGTCTACATCGCAGGGCCGAACAAGAGCAACGCATCGATGCTGTTCTGGATGAAGAGATTCCGGGATAGTTCTGCCGTTGACTACTAGCTGGTGGCAATTTCTATGCCTACGTGATCGTCGGAGCTCTAATTTCAATAAAGTGATGTTTTTTAACGAATTGATCCGGGCATTTTGGTCACTAGTGCGCCACACGAGGCAGCCTTCCTCTAGTCTCTCAATGTTGCCTTAAGCGATTTAATACACTCCAATAGTTCTTGCTGCCTGCGACTGGCTGCACTTCGATCTTGTCTGTGTCGTTTCTCCATGTCGTGCCAGCGTGCGAGCTGTTGCTCATCGCGGCGTTGAAACCACATAAATAGCTTTATCACGTCGCAGTGGATGTCTTTGGTCCTTGGTGCTTCAATGGCGACCGATGTCCGTCGTCGATTGGAGACACCAACTTGCGGCGTAGCATCAGCTGCTGTTGCAGCTACTGGTGCAGAAGACAATGCGAATCGTCGACCATCGGATAGAGATAGCGCTGTCTCCGTTGGGGTGCTTTGAACGACATCATTGAGAGCCGACGCCACTTCCACGGCGGAGCATGATGAAGGTGAACAAGTCGCGCGATCCCGTGGTCCGTGACATATAGAGACTGCATCTGCATGCTGCTCGCGATGGTCGCGTTTTCCGACGGTTCGGTGTGGTGCGAGTGGAAATCGTGGCGAGCCCTGGATCGAGTTCCCTTGCTGATTTGTCGCTTCAGCTCGAGTGCCGTCGTCTCGATCGAGCTAATGCCGCTACGGTCCTTCGTGCGCGAACACAAGCATGTAAATTTGCGTTTCAGGCTCACTGCGGAGCGCTCTTTCCACTGACCGTCCTTGTTCTTGTTGTACAGCTCTGCTACACCGTCCCAATCAGCCTTTCGCAGCGGCATATTCTCAGCAACAGTCGCTAGCAGGTGCTGTTGCTCGGCCTGGTTATAGTTTCGCGCGCCCTGTGTCTTCGCCATCTGCATTCAGAGGTTAGTTAGAGATTGCTCCGAGCCTGACAAATATTAGCAATAGTCACCTTGATTCTTCTTCCTCTTGCGCTGCAACTTCTGAAATGGCCCTACTGTCCGTGACTGACTCAGCCGCACAGGCGCCCAGTTCCAGGTTTGCTCATCCCCCTTTTCAACTATGTTGTTGAAGTACGAAGCACCATATATATGGAACTAGCCACACTGATCCAGTATGCATAGTGATATATACGTAGCGCTTACTGTAAGTGCTACCGAACAAATGTGAGGATGTAAACTCCTACGCCTTGCTACATGCGGTTCTCCCACGTAAGGTCCTCATCTTAATGATAGCTTGGCAGTCCGTGTCTCGAAACAGCTTCAGATTGGAGTAGCCGCTCATAGTGACGACGCTGCCAGGGGGCGGAGGTCCGCCGATCCAGACTCCATGTTCCACATAGTAGCTGTCAGAAGTAGGGAGTTCACAGTATCCGCGTTCGTCTCGTACCGCTCCCTAAAAAGCTGTTGACAATACAAACGAAAAGGTTAATTTCTTGTCCACACACTTGCAGTCAAATAGCTGTTCGCACCGTGATCAGGTCTTGGGTGGGCTCCGGTGAGTCGGCGTCGATAAAATGCAAGCTAGCGAGTCGGAAGTCTCTGTAGGTGTGGTCAGAGATCCATAGTAACTTCATTCGGAGCGTTACCTCTATGGCTGATCCATTCAGGACTCTTAGTTCAGTTTGGAGCTCTGCGCAATATAAACAACAATATACTCCGAGTAATAAGTTTCCAACTTGTCATTCGGGCTAGGAAAAACCACTTACCTTCCACACTGGATATGACGCGTCGTCCGGCATTGGGTGTCGCCGCAAGGAGGCTGCGAAGCCGCTCATACGGGGTCAGTTTGGGCGCCGGAAGTGCTTGGTTCGGTGTAGAACCCTCACTGTGTCTGCTGTGTGGAGCAGTGGTCACTTGAACAGTTGGTTTAACCTTCACGGTTCGACTTGCACTACCCTTCGCGGCAGCTGGCAGAGCTCTGACGTCGCTTTCACGACCATGAGTAGATTGGAAAATGAGTCGAAAGGGTTGTCTAACATTCAGTGCAGTTGGATCGCACCTTACTGCTAGAAGAAAGTAGAGAGAGTGCATGCGCCTACGTCTATCCAAGCGATTAAGAAGAGAAGTGAGTTCAATGCATCTTTGTTTAAAAACGGCCAGTTGCTGGATAGTTTTTCGAAACCAGCACGTGCCGACCGTTTCAACTGAATGAAAACGAAAGATCCGCACGAAATATATACGGCTTCAGTGAGAGCAGAACGGAGTAAAGTTTAACGTAGTACAGCTGGCTCGACACCCCAATCTCGTCAAAAATGTAGCGCAGTCTAACTGAGCTAACTGAATAGAGGAAGTAAAAGCTCGGCCCCTGTGCACAATGGCTGGGATGGCGAGCGCTGGCGCCTTCTTAAAATTATGGGCAGGGAGATGGACGGCAAAACGGCGTGGCGCCCCTTCGTTAAAATTATGGTCAACTTTGTTGTTGACCACAACTTCAATGTTAATTGTAGCGCTGGCCGCAGCAAGAGCGCAAGTATGAGGTACGAGTATGCGGTGCAAGTAAGAATCTTTGTGGGCTAACGATTCAAATCAAATATGTCGAAATCTATCGTTGCTAGTAAAACGCAGTGATGCAGTGAATTCTTCTTTGTGGGACATCGTTGCGGATGCATGTGCTGGCACCTTCTTAAAAGTATGGACAGGAAGATGGGCGGCCAAGGTGCCGTTGTGTCCCTTCATTAAAATTATGGGCAGATCTAGAGCTCCAACTTCAACGCTGGTCGTAGCTCTGACCGCTGCAGCATGAGCACAAGTTTGAGTACAAGTGAGAGGTTCTGGAGCCTTGTAGGTAGCTAAGAATGCAAATCATGTCAAAATCTGGCGCTGCTACGAAAACGCGGTGATGTGGTGAATGCTCGCTTGCGGTGCACACGCACGGCAACATTGGCATGGCCCCGCTGGCTCCTTCTTAAGATTATGGACAGGAGATGGACTGCAAGATGTCGTTGTGGACCCTCCTTAAAATTATGGGCGGACGTCTGCAACTTCAATGCTAGTCGTAGCGCTCGCCGACCATGCCGTAGCATGCCGTAGCATGAGCGCAAGTAAGAGGTATATAAGGGATAAGTAAAGGGCTTTCAGGACTCGTTGGTAGCTAGGATATGAGGTTAAAGCTTGTCGAAAATTACTGCTGCTAAGCGATAGCAGCGATATAGTGACATTTTCGTTTGGCGTGCACACGCACGGTATCGTTGGTATGGCACCTGATGGCTCTTTTTAAAATTATGTGCAGGGAGATGGACAGCAGGTGCTTTCGTGGCCCTCCTTAAAACTATGGGCAGTTCTCGAGCTCCAACTTCAACGTTGGTTCTAGCGCTGGCTGCAACATCCGCGCTTGAATGCGATACAAATAAGAAGCATGTAGGCCTCCGAGCTAGCTAGGAGTGGAACAGTTGTCAACATGTAGTGCGGCTTAAGTGAACGCAGTCAGGTAGTGAAATCCTCATGTGCAGTGTACGCGCACAGCATCGTTGGCATGGCGAGCGCTAAATTTCTTAAAATATAGTCAGGGAGATGGACGGGGAACAGGCGATTATTGTAACGTTCAAGATAAAATTATGAGCTCAGGCTGAAATCGACGTGTTTTCTTTCACAAGAAACTACACCAAATAAAGACAAGTGCCATGAAATCCAGCGACTCAAACGCAAATGACGGGCTATTTCACGTTGTTTTAGTTAGTTCGTACTGCCAACTTCCTATTGAGTTAGTTGGCGCTGGTAGTTGCAATTGCAAGTTTTGCGAGCAAGTCGCGTTAGTGAATTCAATGTACTTCTTATTTTCTGAATATCCAAATATTGCCACCAAAACTCGTGTTTCTTTCTTCGAATCATGCATTTAGCAGCTGAAAACAGCCATTCAACGTGCAAACACGCTGACGCAGATTGCGCGTTGATTGATATACTATCGGTGTGTACAGGTAGAGCGCGATGTGGTCTATTAGGTGCAAAAACAACAACTAAAAATCCTATCAATCGAAGTCAGCGATAAGGAATTAACGTTGGTGGTGCTTAACACTGAGTTCCTATGTATCATGTCGGTTATGTCAAAATGCTAGCAGCAACGATCAGAGACATTGAGAGAGTGGAGCCGGTGATAAACTCGAAGAAAACTATAATCATTTTTACAATTTAGATCTTATGGAGCAACTGCGCACGCTCATCCGCAGTGATACTTGACGCATAGGAACTCACGCTAGAGTAGACAACCTTACATTGTTTGTGGGTGTCTCTTGTGCCATAACGGCCAAAACGAGCAGAGCATAAATTCCGGGAGCTCATTTCTCATTCTGCCACCCACAAGCTACTATCACCTAACTTGCCCGCCATAAATGTTCGCACGTCAAAACATGAACACGAATGGCTACTTGGTGCTCTATCGATCGATTCCAGATGAGGTGATCGACCATTTGCGGTCTTTGGCTCGCGACGCTCATAACTTTTGGACTCCGGAAACCTGGGACAGTGTGATGAGTGACGAACATCGATGTCGCGCGGATGTACCCGACTCCACGGCCCGAGCGCTCTCCGTTGACCTTGAGCGATTCTACAAGACATTATTTCCTATTGCTACTGCTGGTGATTGGGAGTTTTGGAAGACGACGCCGGGGGCTAACGACCAGATTGTGCGCCGCGGGTTTATGCCTGTGGTGCCGGAGAAGGATTGTGCGAACGTGTGCTCGGTGTCCGGATCGATATTCATCGCCACACAGGACAACACATTCTTCTATGGCTACGGGTGGAACAACCACGTCGCCATGCATTCTAGCCGCCATCTCATCACACTTAACAAGGGCGATCTGATCCTGTTACGAGGTGACTTCATCTACTCGAGGGTGGGTTATCACGCCAATCACGTGTGCATTCACGGATATCTTGACACCCCTCTCTACGTCCGTCCCAAGGCACATAGTCCTGAAATGGTACATGTTGTCAAGGACAGCCGCATAGTTGACGACCTTTTCTGCTTCGTGTGGAACTGTCCGTTTAAGGGTAGTGGAGTGAACGCGCTACGCAAGCACCTGAACCTGTTCCATGGCATGTTTTTCAACTACTACACTCGTCCATCGCCCCCTTAGTAGTGGTTGGGAAGGGTTCAGCTCAGCTTTTATTCGATTCAAGTTCTATCTATTTCTAGCGTTTCTAGTTGCATTTGTATATCAAACGAGCTAGGACAGAAGCTGATAAGTTCAATATACTGATTACGGATAAGTTCACTAAATTATCTTTCATAGTTGACTGACTAAAGCGGAAAAGTCGCTGATAAAAGCGCTTGAACCAATTTCAGCTCTCTGCGCCGAGTCCGTCTCCGTCGCGGTCGGCCTCGTCGATCATTTCTTGCACTTCTTCATCAGTCAGCGACTCTCCCAGCTCCGTACACACTTCTTTTAAGTTCCGGAAGGAGATCTTTCCAGTGTCGAAGAGCTGGAAAATCTTCGTGATCTCTTCGCGTGAGTACTTTGCGCTTGTTATGGCGGACGTAGGAGCAACTCATCGAGTCGGTCCTTCTGGAGACGCCGACGATGAATCCGCTCACGCTCGAACGTCCTACGGAAGTATTCCTCGAAAGCAACGCAGGTCTCGAGAAACATAGTGTCCGCCTCATCAGCTATGGCTCTGGCCATAACAAGGCCTGATGCTTCCATACGTATAGTCGCAAAGGCTTCTTGTACGACGGGGCTGTCGTCGCGATAGATCTGTCGAAGTCGGTGGAGGTTATCATAACCCGCCGTTACTGTCTTGAAGACCTCGTTTTCAGCCTCAATTGCCTGCTCGCGGCGCTCAAGTAGCCTGTTCGACTCGGTTTCACGACGCAACGCAAAGCTGCAATATTGTTGGCGACCGCAGTATCCTATTAGTTGCGAACGGTGAAAGTGGTGCGAAGGTTGTGTCATCCTACATGAAAGGAATTGACTAGATATTCTTCGTCCTCCGCTGCGAAAGTTCGTCTTTGAATCATACGAACTTTTGCTGCAGAGGACGATAGATATCTGAAATTGGTTGTTAAAATTTGTAATTTCGGTGCATCCGCGATGAGTACTACATGCAGCTCAGTTGCCTTTTCGGTCGACGTCATCTCGACGATGATCAATTATTCGTGTACTATATATTTGCGTTTCTGTTACTTTTGAAAGAAGTAGCAATACTCGTTTCTTGTGTAGTTCGGCTACCTGCTTGTTTTGTGCTCACTGACGCTTTGACGTATTGGACTCCAAGGAAAAGTGCCACATTAATTTTTAATCAACCGGAAAATAAAATGCGTCGTTGTTGTTAATTTGTCCTTTCGCTTGATCTACTCACAGTCATGTAGATGCCGAATATGTAGCAAAACATTCTTCTACGTTGGCCGTCTGTGTGTTGCTAGCTATTCACCTGCAGATATAATTTGTTGTGATATGTTGTGTCTTGGTGTTGGGTTTTGTCGCTCCAAGTGTGAGATATTGAAAATTGTTCATTCAAGCTTTGCGTCACTGTGGTTGCAGGATCGTTTGCTGCTGAATGTTTTTTAATCCGTGTCTGTAGAGAATCTATGATTGGTAATTTTAAATTTAAATCCTTGCTACACTGTCGATTCTCGTGTTATTTCGTTTCGAAGGGATCACAATAAAAACGAGGCTGCATTATCCAGGGAAGTAGGATATGCGATCTTGTAGCAATGTATGCGTACGTTTTAATCCATACATATAGCTTCTTGCAATAAGAAGATGTCGAGATAACTTAGTTTTACGAGGTTTGGAAATCAGTTGGTGAATCTCAAACTTTTGCAGCAAAATGGGCGAAAACTCTTGAATGATAGCACCTGACATGCTATAGTCAGGTGCTTTCACGTCGATAGAGCTGTAGAATAAGCGCCTTTGCTGAGCGGCTGCATTATCAAATTACTGGCGCGCAGTAAAGTGGGAGAAAGGTGTGTCTGGGTGCTTGCGATGGACAACCGGGTGATCGAGCGCCGCACACAGGCGCTTGAGGCTGAAATCGAGGCTTTCAACAGAGTGATAGCAGCTTTCCAGTACCTGGAGCGATTTCGAGACGACCATGGAGACAATAGGCGCTCAGAAGGGAAGCGGTAGAGCGTTTGGCGTTTTGTATGCAACGCCTTATCGAGGCCAGAACACTTGTCGAGCAAGCCGACAGTCTTTGCCCGGACGAACTCCTTGAAATTTTTCTAACTCTGCGTGAGCGGCGCCGTCGCAATCAGAACGCTCGAATTGTGTCGTTTTTCCGGACAGAGCCAAGCGAAACAGCGGCGACCGAAGAAGACGACAGCAGCAGTGGCAGAAGTGCCTGGGTGGACATCGTTACGTCGGATGAAAGTGCCGGCAGTGGTGCGTCAGAAGTACATGCAGCATTCTAAGATTCTGAGATCGTGAATTTGTTTTTGGTTGGTAATGTCGGTCTTCCATTTGGTTTGTTTATCTTGTTTTCTATGGAGTCTCAGGTTACGCAACTCTTAAAAGCGCTCCTGTCTTCCGCGATGATTTTCACCTCGGTCTGTTTCCTTCAACTTGCATATGGTTGGTGTACCAATTTTTGGTAACCAATGGTTGTAAATAAGTAGAATTTTGTTTTTCAGCTCTCGAGCAAAGTTCACAGCAGCCGATGAAACAGGTACAGTACCACAACTCAATATGGCAGCAACTATTGATTTCTTATATAGAGGAAGTTGCTGTAGCTAAGGTTTCCTTCACGTTCTCGAGAGATCAGTACGATGTGCTGCCAACGTACGCACAAGCTGTTATTGTGACTAGCGAAGGCAGCCCAAAGTTGGAACGTTGCAAAGCCCATCGCCCTAATTGTGGGAGCGTCAGGCCGGACGGTGTTCGGGTATCAATTTCACACTTTTGTTAGGTTCGCAGGCACTGGTCGTTGGTGGTTTCTTGATAGAGGTCATGACTGCTAGACGGAAGCAGGCTTGGGGGAAAAATAATAACTCAGAAAATGTATTACAATACTTTAGCGGAATTATTAACGTGGGCGCAGAAATTAATTCTCGAATTAATTATGAGCACTAGCAAAACTTCACCACCAAGCTGACCAAGTGCCTCTCGCCATTTCCTCTTCAGTTTCATATGAAATGTTCTTTTCAGCAGCGAATCTACAACTCACAAACGCGAGCAAGAGCTAGATGCCGAGACGATCGAGAAGTGATGCTGTTATCTTTTAACAAAGACAGTGATGATACTCAACGACGGACGTAAAAATAATAATAATACACCAAATACACGGAATGACGGATTCCTCCTTTTGCTTGCAAAAATTAATATAAATATTGCATTTTACCCAAGCCTGGACGGAAGAATGCGTTTGGCGGGAAACACAAATTCAAACGTGATGTTAATACCATATGAGACTGCGCCAAACAAAAGATGCTAGTTAACCTTTTAGTGTTTTCGAGAAAATCAGCTTCAAAGATTGCTGGCATTTTTCGTTTTTTTCTTGTTATAAAATTATTAGAAAAGCGCGATCGATACGCAGCGGATGTCATCACACAACTTGCTGTGCAGGTTCAAAAGTACAAGTCTAGAGTTTTCTGTGCATTCGCCCGACTAAATTTCAAAGTACATTTAACAGCAGTTGAGCACTGGCCGCATTAGCGAACTGGCGGCGTGTGGTGGGAGTGGAGGAGAGCGCGAGCTAATTAAATGGAGCCACACCGGATGCCTGAGTTTCTCGAACGCCGTGAGCAGGCCGTCAACGCTGAGAACGAAACCTTCGCAAAGGTAATAGCGGCCTATGAAAACTTTTTCGGCTTCGACAATACCACAGCAGCGGCAGTCCTGAAGTGCAAGCGGCCGTTGGGAACTTGCAGGTGCAACGCCAAAGCCTTTACCAGGCCAGAGTCGGATCTGAGCAGGCCGACGATACTTGCCTGGCCAACACCTTTCTCCTAGCACACTACAGTCGGAGTTTTGAGCATGAGCTGTGTCAACGCCGGCGCTCTCAGGACGACCGCATTAATGCATTGTAGCTACATTCACTGCAACAAGCGCAAGAGCAGAGCGGCCCAGCCAGCTCAAACGCGTTAAAGCGCGAGTTGCACAATGGTGCTTCAATTGCAGCACCGAAGCGAGCCAAGCCTACACCCGAAAACATCGAAGTGGAGGCGTCCAAGGTGTCTGGGGTGTCCGACACGGGCGAATCGGAGGACAAAGAAGATGGCACATGTCAAGTGAAGGCGACGGAAGACAAAGAGAGTGGCTCGCCGGCAGAAGACGTCCTCTCTGGAGGCGATGCTGATGAAGATGCGGAGGGGTTATGGGAGAAGATGCGGAAAAGATACACACGCCGCGTGAGAAGTTAGCGTTATGATTCCAAGATTCAAAGACCTTAAGGATGCAGCGTATCGCGCCTAGGCGTAGTCGCCATAACTGCAACAAATAAAAAGATTCAAAGACCTAAATAAAAATCCAAATACTGAGTGTTCAGTTTACTCTGATCTGTGTCTGATGATTTCTAGTTTACCATCTTTACTGCCAACCCCTGACTGTGTGTGATCGCCTAGTTGTGCTGTAGGCGCTTGCAGCGAAGTGGTATGCTCACTCGGCGAATAATCTGCGCTCATGTCCAAGCCGTTAGGCCACAACCACGGACGTCGCGCCTCCAGACAACGGCCTACACGTGGGCCCCACCTTGTGAAACCTGTATGTGCATCAGAACTCTGAAATAAATTTTCATCGTTGCTCAATAAAAATTAAATTTCCTTCCGCTGTCGTTCCTGTTTACCTCGCTTAATTGTACTAGTAGTCCTCAATAGCAGCGTAGCTCTCCGAGTCGGAATCAGGACTGGGCACGTAATCCGACGATGCACTAGTAGTCCTCAACAGCACGGTAGCTACCCGAGTCAGGATCAGGACTGGGTACGAAATCCGACGATGAACTGCTGCTGCTTGATTCACTGGGTTCACGTTCGAAATCAAGTACGTCGCCACCAGTCGAATCGACGAGCGATCGACCACGTAAAAGGATATATTGGGGGCTATTCCTTGGATCTAGCATGTTCATTGTCCTCGGCGGCGATTCCGTAACATCACTTGTGCTGGGTGCATTATCACCACTGTCTCTCTGTTCGAGTGCGTCTGCACTTTGGTTATTTTGAGGGCTTCGCGTCAAACGAGAAGTATCACTAGTCGCGTCATCCAGTTCCCACTGCGCAGAACGCTGCTTTTCTTCTCGAAGAAGCGTACGGTGCTCGTGTCGTAGGTGTTCACGCACCTCCATCTCGTTTAGAATTTCCGCCCGATTGTATTCCATAGCGGCCCGGTCCGTTGCTGCTATAGCCCGTTGGTATCGGGACTGCCGACGGGCCACTCTGGCCCTTGCGTCAGCGACTGTAGGGCTGTCATTGTCTTGGCCCTGGCGACGAAGTTCGTGGACCTCTCTGGTAGCATCCACCACCCTCCACGCTGCCTCGGTTTCGCGCTGAATGCCGTCTAGTCGATTCTCCCCTGGTGACTGCATGGCGCCGAGAAAATCAAAGTGAGCGAGAAATGAGCGAGTCAAAACCCGTTTGGTCAACTTACATCATGGTATGATGTATTGAGCAACGGCAGTTGTTGCTGTCGTGTTGGCTGCTCTCCTTGTCCCTGCTTGAACTACTTGAGTTTTGTATTGCAATTGCATAGTGTAGTCCATATATAACGGAGTCTGTGCTCGGACGCAGCATTCTGGCAATCCCAAATATGCTGAGTGGGCCAACAGTCAAGTCGTATTCTGTGCTAGGAAAGCACTCCTCGCACCGACACACACGGGAACCGTTAACCCCACTAGACAAACCGTTAATCTCACTAGACAGTACCAGTTTTCTGGTACCGTGTATCGGTAGCGCTAGGTATTATAATGACAGCCTATCCATAGTAGAGTCTGAGGAAGACGAGTGTCTTATTGCATTGCATTGCGTCCTGCCGTGCGCCTAGATGCCCCAACTCCTAATGTGAATCATAGTAGACGCTCGACAACGAGTGCTTTCTGCGAGGTACAACTAACGCTTCTTACCGTTCTGGAAGGCAGCCATGCAAAGCGAGCCAAAATCGCTTACCAAGGTGTCGGTCATTTTGTTAAGTTAGCTTTAGCGTGAAAGGCACACCAGGACACAAGGACAAAGCAGCATGCATTCTTGCTCTTGAAATGATACCAGAACATGCTCCGTAATGCAGAAAAAGTTATTCATTTCACGCGACTTCACTGGGAATACAATTTCTTAGCGAGGTGAAACCACTAATGTTATCGGCTCCAACACGATGAGAAGTTCGTTGTCTTTCAATGTCCGCTTGTCGTCGCATAGCGCTTGACCATGTGATGGCGTGGTTAGTGTTGAATGCTTGACCAGCGTCTTCATGATACCTAAGTAACTAATCTAACGTGACCGATTCATTGTACCAAAAGACTGGTACTGTCTAGTGAGATTAGTGGTTTTTGTCTAGTGGGATTAACGGTTCCCCCGTATCACCAGTACATACCGGATGACTATCGGTGCAAGGGTACGGGCGGGTCTCATCAGGACCTGTGGCAATACGAGGCTTTAAGCTTGATGAACGACATGTAGTTTAATCGGAAGCAAGCAAACTACAGCTCGGTTGTAGCATTTACTTTTGCTGAATAGGAAGCAATTCATTGCTGCGCAGCCCAGCAAGGGTCAACTCTGTCTGGTATACCGACCCGCTACCAACCTTTAGTACCAGTCTACGATGCCCCACAGTGACCTTGTAGCAATAAAGCATACTGCGCAGGAGATGCGCCCTGAGCTAAGTTGGACGTATAGTAGCGTTGATTTCGATATAATTGAGTGAGTTAAACATCAGATGCCACCGTTTACAGATTCTAGTATTGCCTATCTCAGCCCCTAGTTTTTCCGGAAGATGTCAAGCAGAGAGGAGATACCGAACCGCCCATCTATATTGCTGTCTGTCCAGATCTCCAATCGTGCAAAGCATTAGTCCTGAAACCACCACCCGAAGTTTTAGCAGCGAGAAAGGTGTGTCAAGTGTATGTCGGTTACTACGCCGCAACTCCGTATGCCGTTGCTGCTGATGGTCCAAAGAATAGCGTTCCAGTCAAACCACTGCCTTCGCCGTTCGAAGAGCGTGAGCGATCGTGTAAGCGAGTGTATTCCGATTAAGAAGCAACAAGAAGTGAAAACCACCATCGTCATTCAAAAGGATGTCTGAGCTCTATTAGAATTCTTCTTCTCTTGTGTTTTTTTTCTAATAGCAGTGCGGATAATCGGTCTGGAAGTATTTAGACAAATGTCAACAAATAAAATAAAACTGCTTGGTCAGCTCGCGTGCAGCGGTCGACCCTGCCAGAGTCCACCTTAGAGGAAGAGTTAGGTGTCTTGTCATGCAGTAGGCTGTTGATTCTGCAAACTATGCAGCTTTTGTCGATCCAGACCCACGCTCAGTTTTTTTCCAGCAATGCCCAATAATTTGTTTACCTTTTCACACCTTAGCAGGAAGTTCAGGCTGTAAGCTACACAATGTCTGCTTTACGCACGAGATCGCGTAGCCACTCCCTCCGTGTTGGGTGTGTTTAAATCGAGACAGGGGATCAAGCACGAAAACTTTCTCGATGGAAAATAGCAAG
Source organism: Phytophthora syringae (assembly GCA_012656105.1). NCBI lineage: Eukaryota > Oomycota > Peronosporomycetes > Peronosporales > Peronosporaceae > Phytophthora > Phytophthora syringae. The sequence goes on from JAAKBD010000157.1 coordinate 16,783, forward strand.
AGTAAAGACAAGAAACTATCATTCGCTTAGTTTGCATTTTGAAGCTGCTTGAGTGAATAGTTCTCTCGCTTGCTGATGCACGAGAGCACGTCGATGGCACCGCATCAGGTGCATCTTCAGCTGCTGTTCGCGTCGCTGTCTTTCAACTTTGAAATCGTCACCATGGGATGTACGCAGTCGATCGTTGAGACTTGAGATGCATTCACACGTGCTGGTACGGCGATGCGCCGTCATCAATTCCACCTGTACGAGCGTTCGACTCTTCTCCACATCCATCGTCAACGAATTGTTTCATCATGTGCTGCTCACAACGATCGAAGCGGCCTAACAGCAACACACGGAGCTGACGGTGGGCAGAGATCGCAGGAATCAATGACAATAGACAGTCGAGAGTCAACTCGTTACCGGACTATACGAGATAAATCAACATCATTGTCAGTAGTGTATGAAGAGCTACGTGATGAAGAGAGCAAAAGTTGCGTACCAGATCCAGTCGATACAATCGCAGACAGCGCTGCAACATACGCGAGAGAACATGAACGCTACGATTACCGAAGCTGTTGTGTTGTAGATCAAGAGCTTCGATTCGTCCACTCCAAGCAATTCCTGAGACCAGAACGCCCACCATGACATCGTCAAGTGCACAGTTTGCTAGCGACAATGAAGTCAGCAGATCATAACTCGCCAACGTGTAGTGCAAGGCACTTCCAGTACGCGGTGAAATCCTTCCCAGACCACATTCGGGGGTTAACTGGGTTGGATTGGCCACGACAACGGTCTTCAGAGCTGTCGTGGACACCCGCAGCAGGTCACTTAGTGCACGAAATCCACCGTCACCGATGTTGTTATCCACGAGAGAAAGTGTACCCACCCTGCGATTAGAGCGAAGTGCACGCAATATAGTGCGTTATCTTCAAGTCTTCAATCTGTCACCGAGTGGCTAGTACGCAACGCAGCAGCTGCCTCGCCAATTGTCAACACGATGTGTTTGAGGTGACAGATCTCAAGTTTCAATGACAACAGTTCGATCTGTTCAATAGTCTCGCCAAGTACTTCACGCTCTAGAGCAGCTCTGTTGGCCTCCGCAGATAGAAGTCCATTCCCATTCGATACAGCATCCTGTCGGGTCATCATCGTCCTGTCTCGGTACCTGTTTCTAATCAGGCGATGTGGCCCACACCACACCATGCAACATTCAAAGATGGAATTTTGGTTCCAGCTCGTGGATGCAGGAACTCGCGGCGCGTACGCGAATACCCAGGCAATAGCAGTGTCATCTGGCGGTGCCACTGATATTTATCATCTCTGCAAGGCTATTTGGGAAGAAGTCAAGTTGATTCTACCCTCCAAGGTGATTGCAGGTAACCTGCGAGTCTACGCCAACAGAGCAGCCTACAATGACGTGAACACTGAGCCTTTAAATCCGCGGTCATTCCTGAATAGCATCGACGCGCAAGAGACGCTCATCGTGGAAGTGCCGACACAGGATCTCGTTCCTCGCACGGCCGAATTAACTGCAATTCCAAGCGCCACTGTCCTAAACGAGCCGGACGCGTACGCGGAGGAATGCGCGTCACTGGCTGAATGGGGCGCTGGCGAGATGCACGAGATCCCGTTCATCTGGAGGTTCATGAAAAGCTTGGGCGGGTGCACCGACAGCGGGAAGGTCTTTTGGCGACTGGAAGAGAAGCAAGTCGTGGCATTGATGGTGGATGGGTGGTTTCGAGAACCGACTCGGGACCGCATTAATGAACGTGCAAACCAGAAGAGTAACCTAGTGGGCTCACCGGGGATCGGCAAGTCGACGCTGCTGTGTCTTATGGCCTTTTATCTGGTTTTGAAGCACAAGAAGAATGTGCTGGTGTACCGACGATTGACGGAATTGGAGAAAGAAACTTGTCTGCTGTATCTGGGATACGAAGGCGATAAAGTCGTATATTTTTCAGTGTTGTCGTGCGAAGAATCGGAAGCCAAACGGATCTACAAACTATTGCGGAACCAGCATGGTGTTCCCAATGTGTGGCTGTTCTTGGATGGATTTGTGTACAAAGAGATCCCGGAAGGTCTGCGGACGTTCAGAATGTTGGCGACGTCGCAGCAAGTGTACCTGAAGTTCCAAGAACGAGATCATGCATACTGCTGCTTGTTACCATGTTGGTCCCAGAGGGATCTCTGGCTAATTGGCGAGCAAATTTACTAGATTGACGGGGAGGAGATGGACGACCGGTTTTACTACTCCGGTGGAAACGTGCGGGAGTTCACACGAGCTACACCGGGAGCCATACGTGATGCAGTTGACGAGGTGGTCAGTGGAGTGGACAGTGAGATGAGCGGGCAATCTCAAGTTGATCGGTTGCTCCGTATATTCGTCAAAGACGTGAATGTTGCGGATCATTTCATCGCCAAGCGGTATTGGGAACACGTCGTCGACTCAGAATACGCTGTTCGTGTGCTGTCGATAAGGCTTCGGTCGGATGTTCTGTTTCGAATCTATGCGTGGGCGCGAGGTGCTGGATACCGATCACTCGCTGGAAGCGTTTTCAAGATTTATCTACACCGCTTGGCTACTGACAATATGCTGCAACTCCACGTGGTGTCCGAGTACGACCCGCCCGATAAAAGGAAACCGAACACTGTGCGGCATTTAGACGTGAAGCAGATGCGCTTGAGGGAAGGCGGTGCAAGCTGCTGCGGAACGGCACTAATTTACGAGGAGGATCTAAAGCGATGGAGAGATGCAGATGAACTCACGTACTGGTTTCCTGCGTGCCATGATTTCCCGAATATTGACAGTATCGTGAAGCTTAAGCCTACCCCCAGAAAGAAGAGCCGTGTGGCGTATCTCCAGTTCACCATTTCAGACAAGCATGTCATCGATGGCAAACAACTGAAAAGGATGAACAACATTTTTTCCCCAGAAGATGTCGAGGAGAGAGGAGATACCGAACCGCCCATCTATATTGCCGTCTGTCCAGATCTCCACTCATGCAAAGCGTTAGTCCTGGACCCTCCACCCGAAGTTTTGGCAGCGAGAAAGGTGTGCCAAGTGTACGTGGGTTGTTACTACAACAGTGGTCCAGTCACAGCACGGCCGCCTCCTCCGGCGTTCGAAGAGCGCAAGCGACTGTGTAAGTGATTGCGTTCCAGACCCACGTGTTGACATTCAGGTTTTTTTCCAGCAATGGCCAATGCAAATGAGTGAGATTTTACCTTTTTCACACCGAGTTTTAGTTGGAAGTTCAGGCTACGAGCTATACGATGTCTGTTCATGCACGAAATCGCGTAGAAACTCGGTGCTGGATGTGTTTATATCGAGACGCGGGGATCAAGCACGAAAACGTTGAGATAGTGCGGCTCACCAAGAGAAAAGACAAGAAACTATCATTCGCGCAGCTTGCATTTTGAAGCTGCTTGAGAGAATAGTTCTCTCGCTTGCTGATGCACGAGAGCTCGTCGACGGCACCACATCAGATGTATCTCCTGCTGCTGTTCGCGTCGCTGTCTTTCAACTTTAAGATCGTCACCATGTGCTGTACGCAGTCGAGCATTAAGACTTGAAAGGCATTCGCTCGTGCTGGTACGGCGATGTGTCGTCATCAATTCCACCTGTACGAGCGTTCGGCTCTTCTCCACATCGTCAACAAGTTGTTTCATCGTGTGCTTCTCGCAACGATTGAAGCGGCCTAACAGCAGCACACGGAGCTGAGGGTGGACAGAGATTGTTGGAATCAATGATAATAGACAGCCCAGAGTCAAGTCGTTACCGGACTATACGAAGCGAACAACATTATCAGTATGAAGAGCAACGTGAAGTAGAAAACAAGAGTCGCGTACCAGATCGAGTTGATACAACCGTAGACAGCGCTGCAACATACGCGAGAGAACATGAACGCTACGATTACCGAAAATGTTGCGTTGTAGATCAAGAGCCTCGATTCGTCCACTCCAAGCGATTCCCGACACCAGAACGCCCACCATGAGATCGTCAAGTCCACAGTTTGCTAGCGACAAAGAAGTCACCATAGCATAAGTGGCTAATGTGTAGTGCAAGGCACTTCCAGTGCGCGGTGATATCCTTCCCAGACCACATTCGGGGTTAACTGGGTTGGATTGGCCACGATGACGGTCTTTAGTGCTGTCGTGGACACCCGCAGCAGGTCACTTAGTGCACGAAATCCACCGTCGCCGATGTTGTTATCCACGAGAGAAAGTGTACGCACACTGCGATTAGAGCGAAGTGCCCCCAATATACGACGTGTACCCTCTTCAGGCAGCGCGTTATCTTCAAGTCTCAGTTCTGTCACCGAGTGGGTACTACGCAACGCAGCAGCGAGAGAATCTGCCTCGCCAATTGTCAACACGATGTGTTTGAGGTGACAGATCTCGAGTTTCAACGACGACAGTTCGATCTGTTCAATGGTCTCGCGAAGTGTTTCACGTTCTAGTGCAGCTCTGTTCCTCCGCAGATAGAAATCCATTCTCGCTCGATACAGCATCGCTGTCGGGTCATCGTCGTCCTGGTTGTTGGCCACTTGAATGGCAGTGACCGCAGTCGGACTTGAGTCTTTCATAGCGTCCGCCAATACTTTCAATCCCTCAGCCGAGAGATCGTTCCCTCTCAGATCGACATGCAAATCTCGCGTCTTGGCAGCTTGAAGCATTGCACCGAGTGCTTCAGCTCCGTCGTCGTCGATCTGGTTGCGAGCCAAACTGAGGTGATTCATGGTCTTGTTGGTGCCAGCTTGGAAAAGCTCGACCCACCCTGTCAACGCTTCGCTCGTCAATCCACAGTCGGCCAATACTAAAGTACTAACTGCACTGTTCTTCACCAGTGACGTTGCTAGACAAGCTGCGCCATGTTCCCCCAGTCGGTTCCCGGACAAATCCACAAGTGTCAGAGTCGAGTTGGTCTCCAAAAAGTCCGCGAGCTGCACCGCCAGACTGGGAGTCACTCCTGATCGACGTAAATCCAGCGTTTTCACATTCGTGTCTTCATTCACATGCTGCAACACTTCTGCCAACGATGTCGAGTCCAACTTGGCATTGTCCTTCCCCATATCCGGATAGTATCTAAAACCTGCGTCGTTTCGCGAGATTCACTTGCGTCCCGTAATTAAATGGCAACGTAAATACTGAAACCATGTGTCTAAGTATATTGGGACATAAAAGATCTAGCTGAGACTTTCAAAAGCTCAAAAAGATACGATGTACTTGTCAATCATCACGACGCTTCTCCTCCTGAGCTCCGTTATCTGCGCGACGGCGTTGAGTCTTGATGAATTATGGCAAACCGCAGACCAATTGTGGCAAACCGATGACTTGGACTCGACCATGGCCATTTTGCAGCAAATTGAGACTTTGCAGCCCGGTGATCGACACGCTCGTCTGGGGATGGCGTCGGTTTATCAACAGCGAAAGGATTTTGATCCGGCACTGGAGATTCTACTGCAACTTCTGGCTCAAGATCCTCACGACCTCAAGCTGCTGCAACAAATTGGTGCAGTTTACATTGAGAAAGGGAATCCCCCAGGGCGCTGGAATATCTCCGTGCAGCAGAGCGAGAGATCGACCCGGCGAATGTAGCGCAGGTGGACGATCTAACGCACCGGTTTGCATTGGCGTACCACCACGGAGGAGAATTTGCCATGGCAGAGAAACTTTTAAACCGCGTGAGCCAAGGCGGACGGTCGGCGGGATTTTACTTTGATTTTGGGGTCGCGCTCGAGAAACTCGGCAAAGTGAGTACATCGTTGGGAGGTTGTAGAATGAAAAAGGCAACTAACTGTTTGGCACTGTTTTCTGTGTCGACGAATGCAGATTTTAGAGGCAAATGATGCGTGCAACAATGCTCTCGACATTGACCCAGAGCAGGCTCAAGCGAGGATTAATAATAATAAGTTGAGGTATAATGTGTTACTGCCAAACTATGGCGAACTCTAATATCCATTCCGAGCAGGGTCAATCATCCTGCCCGGTCTTCTGTACAGCTTCCCTTGTTGACCTTTGTGCTTGGTCAACCAATTTCCCGCCGCTCTTTCCACCTCTGCATGTCTCCTTCCACTCGTTTTTCGATCTCGTCTTGTATTCCTTGCCGTGTGTGTGCCTCTGCTAGGTCTACCATCTCACTGCGCTTGGAATCCATGGCCCGATTGGCCAGCCAGTCCGCGGTCTTGTTGAAGCGCCTGTAATGGTGCTCCCACTTTTCCACCGCGCACAGATCCGCCAGCTTTCTTGACGCTGTATACCAGTGCAGTAGTGTCCGTGCCTTGGGGTAGTTTCTTGTCTCCATCATCTTCAAAATGAGCGCGCTATCCCCACGACTTGAATACCTCTCCACCCCTTCTCCGTCGCCTGAGTTAGTAGTCGATGCAAGACCAACAAACTCAGCCACGTTATTCGTGGTCGTCCTGCTGCCCAGCACCGTCGACGCCGCTTATAACACCTTGGTATAGCTGCCAGCGTGATCTGTTTCCACTATAATGCTCCCGCTTCCGCCCGGTCCGGGGTTCCCTCTGGAACCCCCGTCGAAAAAGCCAACTCGAATCACTCCGTCGCTTACGAACCTTGGCCCCTCTGTTCGCTGTATTCCCCACCTCACCGCGAGAAACTCTGCTACTCTAATCTTCGGTAGTGAGTTGCTTGTCAGTGGGTAGAGGCCCATGCGGAAGCGTGCCATCGCTTCCCTTACTCGTCCATGCAAACCTGCTACTGCTTCCGTCACACGTCGTTGCCTTCTCCCGTCGCCGTGAATCCGATCCACATTCCACCGCCATATCGCGTTAACCGTAGTAGCGCAAATGACTGTCCATATCTGGTTCATGATCGTGTGGAGTGTCTCCCACGGCTCCAACTGCTGCTCTTGTCCCCAATCTATCAGCCACCGAGGTGTATTTTCGATCTTCAGGCTGAATACTGCGCTGAGGAATACCTCCTGGCTGCTCGTGCTGACCGCCCCGCTTGTTGTCCATCCCTCCAAAAACTGCTGTACTGGTTTCCAGAACTCCTGTGCATCTGCACATTTCCAGACCAAGTGGTCTCTGCCTTCTTGTGTGCTCCGCTGGCACTCCGCTCGGGCACATCTGTGGCCCAATTCGTGTCCAGCCCAGAGTCTCAATCGTCCATATTTCAACATCGCTAAGTTCTGCGCGTGGTACGCAGAAACCCCTTCTAATGCGTGTAGTCTCTTCCATGAGATCCGCTTCAGAGCCCTTGCGACGCTCGGGTTGCAGGTCTCCCATTGCATCTCCATCTTCTTTAGTCCCCCATCGCTCCTAGCTCCCTCTTCTTCCTGATTAAGCACTTTACTTTCTTCCTCGTTGTTGCCCACCTCCTTTTCCCGGCCCACACCGCACTCGTCCGCGTTAACCACGGATGAGGCACCACCCATACTGTCTGCACCGGGATCTCCAGCACCGACGCCACCACCGACTCCACCGTCGTCCGCCCTTGCGTCCATGGTAAGATCTGCGTGTGCGAAGCCCATTCATGTTGGATTTGGATGCCGTCCTCCTCGTGGATTGTGAAAATGTGGTGTTTGTCGGTGTCGGCGGATTTAGGTCAAGCTCAGACTGCTGAGGAGCGTCAACATCCGATCCGTCGAATAGCAGCTCGCTGAGCGTGCCTCGTTGCCTATGGAAGAAGCGTGGGTGAACTTCTGCTTAGTCACTTGATGGAGGCACGTGGCAGCAACTTCTAGTGGTGGACGACACGCGTCGGCCATGCTGCATGAACGGGAGCTTACTAGAGATACACCTGCAAACGGGTTGTAGTCTGCCGTAGTTAGCTTCCGCTAGCTGAATAACTTTGCTCATTAATCAACTTTCCTCTTTGGAACCAAGACCCCGGGTATTCGCGACAAAGCTAGCTTTGCGCTCTTCGAAGCGAGAGTTTGTTGATCTCTTCGGTGCGCGTGCTGATCGAATATTTCTGGTCGTCGCTGGGCTCAAGACTACCGGGCCACGTCGACTAAGTATGAATTTGCAAAAGTTCGGTACTCCTTAAGTGCGGCTATGTTAAGTGCGCCTTGAGTTCGGTTGAAGTGAACTTCAACTATGCCGGGCTTCACGGTCGACTCCGACGATGATGTCGAGATGTCGATCCCCCAGCCAATCTTCGAGGTGATCCGTGCTCCCGAGCTGTGCAGTTGGGACCATGCTGCGCTGATCGAGGGGCATCGTGAGTGGGAGCGGTACACAGAGAAGATACGGCACCGCTGCACGACTACTGGTGAAACATTTGAGAACGTGGTGGCTACAGTGAAGGGTTCTGAGAAGCGTTAGACGCTGAAAAACCTGGCAACCTACGTGCTAAAGAAGGCAGTGAACTCTGTCACTGATGCGGACATCATGAGTGCCGTGTTGGCGCGCTGCAACACGCTCAAGAATGAGTTCGTGCCAGACGTCACGGCTTTGTTCCGTCAGAAACTCAAGATGGACCTCTCGATTGACGATTGCGACGCTCGCATCTTTCGTTACTACGAAGATTTCAACGGAATTGTGGAGGACAACGGGCTTCAAGAACTAATTGGCGTCGACAACGAGGCTGATGCTGGCTACAAGAGCAGAATGAAGTCGCGTTGCCGTCTATTGGTTGAAAACCTGCAGCCGCCAGTCCTCAAAGCCCAGATTTCGCGCCTTACTGAATTGGAAAGGCGTGACTGCAAAACAGATGATGTCGCCCTCTTTGACTTAATTTTGGAGCACGCGAAGGTTCAGCAGCGGTTTCACAAAATGTCGCAAGATTATGCTGCGAAATCGAGACCAAATCTGGAATACCAGAGCGAAAGCCGCAGCGGACGCCTCAAGGACCTGGCCTCGGCAGAACTACACTGCCGCGCCCGGCGGTGGCTTCATCTTCAGCGGCAGCATCCACTGCGCGGTCTCCGCGACCTGCTCGCTCTCCTCCGCAGGAGGGCTGTCTGTTCTGCAAGGGTCCACACTGGCTCAAGGACTGCCCCACCGCCACGGCTACACAGCAGGCTGAAGCGCGGGAACGCTACCGAGAAGCTAAGGAACAACGCACTGGCGCTTTTCGGTCCAAGGCTTCTCGGTATGAGACACCAGCTGGAACTGTCCGGATAAACGGCTTACTGGAAGTACCGTACACTCCTGACACTGGTGCTGACCAGAGCACCATTCCCCACGGAATTCTGGATTCGCTCCGCGGTGTACAGCCTAAACTCGAGCTCTCCCGGCTAAGTACGGCTGTGGAAGCTGAAATGGCCGATGGTCGACGAGTGCTGTGCGACCATGAAGTATTGTTGGACTTGGAGTTAGTGACTATTGCTGGACCCGTCGCACTCCGGTCGGTGCCGTGCCTAATTTTAGCTGGTGATGGCGATGAGTTTTTACTGGGCCGTGATGCTCTCAAGGCACTTGGCATCGATGTCGAGGACCAGCTGGCCCAGCTCGCAGGTCAACCTCTCCTTGATGGAGAAGACGATGAGTTTCCTGTTGGCGAAGGTTTACCTGACGAGCAAGATGCGCACGACCCAAGAGAAGTTATCGATCGACTGGTCCCTGAAGCCGTCTCAGAAGGTCTCCCATTCAATCACGTTGAGGCGGTCCGAAGTGTCCTGGCCAAGTATCCCGATATTTGGAGTGAAACCATAGGACCTGACCCGCCAGCGCAGGTTGAGCCGTTGCGAGTGACGTTACGAAGCGATGCAGTTCCCTACCGCAGCCCACCTCGCAAGTACGCGCCGCTCCAGGCCAATTTCGTGCGCGAGTACGTGCGGACCCTGGTCGCACGCGGATTGGTCGTGAAAAACAATGCGTCACGGTGGGCTTCTGCTGTTGTCCCTGTGCGCAAGCCTGGGTCTCGAGACAAGTTTCGTATGACCATCGACTATAGGCCAGTGAACAATGTCACTGTTCCTATCGCCGGATCGATGCCGACCAACGCTACCACCACTGATGCCTTTGCAGGCAAGAAAGTGTTTGGCTCTTTTGATTTCACCCAGGGATTTTGGCAGCTGCCGTTGCACGAGTTAAGCAGGGAGATATTTTCCTTCATTACTGAGGATGGCGTGTTCACGCCTAACAGAGTCCCACAGGGAGCAACCGACTCAGCTCTACATTTCCAAGGTGAAATGCAGCGGTTACTCGCTCCGCTCATACCTCACTCGGCCCTGGTGTGGGTCGATGATGTTATTCTGTTCGCGCCGACTGTGAGGAGTTCGTTGAGGTGTTGGGACACCTTTTCTCCCTGGTGGCTGAGGCCAAAATGAAGCTGAACGTGTCGAAGTGTTCACTGTTCAAGCTGGAGGTGCTCTGGTGCGGGCGCCTAATCTCCGGAGCAGGAATCCGCCATGATCCTGATCGCGTGGATGCGCTATCGACACTTCCACTACCTGCGACGATCGCTGATTTGCAGTATTTTATCTGTGCCACTAATTGGCTTCACGACTCACTGCCAGATTATCCTTGCATGATTGCTCCGCTCCAAGCGAAGTTAGGTGTGGAGAAGAAGCGCGTTGGGGGACGCAGTCGCAATGCGTTAAACGTCGCTACTATCTGGACAGCACCCGAGCAAGCGGCCTTTGAGGCGATGCTCACGCTTGTCCGAGACTCAGCTCTCATGGCGTCGCCTGATCCGGATGCCGAGCTGTTGGATTTTACGGATGCAAGTCTCTCTGGCTACTCCATCATTGTGACCCAGGTCGTCAATTGGGATCCCGAACTCCCTGTCCCCAAGCAGCAACACGAAATGATAATCTGCAAGGGTGGACTGTTCAAGAAGAACGAACTCAATTGGACTATTGTGGAATAGGAGTCATACCCAATCGTGCAGGCGTGCCAGGACCTGGAGTACCTGTTGTTACGCCCAAAAGGATTCCGACTCTACTGTGATCACGCCAACCTGATTTACATTTTCGCGCCCCATGATGCTCTCAAGAAACACGTCAGTGATCGTCTTCAGCGCTGGGCCATGCGACTTTGTGGGCTACACTACACGATCGAACATATTGCCGGCGAAGATAACATCTGGGCGGATATCGTATCTCGCTGGCACGCGCGTGAGGTGGTTCGTGTGGCTGCTGTGCAAACGCGCAGTCATCGCGCTGCTCCACTAGCAGCAATTTCTCCCCTTCGCCCAATGGCTGATACCGAGTTCGTATTTCTTACCCTGGACAACATCCGTGAGGCGCAACATGTGGCTGGTCAAGAAAACTCGCGCTTACGAGTCACTCTGGAGGAAGAGGACGGTGTCATGACAATGAAAGGCCGGCCATGGAACCCGAATGGGGCTCGAGAGCTCCTCGCACGGATTTTTGTGGTGGCTCACGCCGGTGCACAAGGACATCGAGGACAGGAGCCGATGATAACATTGCTGCAACGACACTTCTGGATCGCTCGTGTCAACGAAAAAGTCTTCGCGTTCATTCGTGGATGTTTGCTTTGCAAGCACGTTATGGGCCCACGGCTCATTCCCCGACCATACGGACCAAGTCACATGGCGACGACGAGAAACGAAGCGCTGCACTGGGACTCCTCTCACTGGGCAGTGGCTATGGGAACATGGACTACCTATTAGTCGCCAAGGATGAACTGACTCATTACTGTGAGTTGTTCCCGTGCAGTACACCCACAGCATTCGTGGCTGCAGAACTGCTTTCGATGTGGTGTGCAAGATTTGGAGTTCCTGAGTCGCTAGTGTCAGACCAAGGAAGCCACTTTCGAAACGAAACGGTGAAGCATCTGTGCGCATGGATGAAAATCGAGCAGGATTTCTCACCGGTGTACTCCCCTGGCTCAACGGGACGGTGGAGAGACTCAACAAAGATGTCCTACAAGTGCTGCGAGCCCTCCTGCTGGAGTATAATCTCGTCTTTCACGAATGGCCTTATCTCCTGCCGGTGCTACAAGGGAACTTGAATCACACGCCGCTGCAGTCATTGGGAGGTTCACTCGCCGGTGGAACTATTCACAGGACTTCTGACTTCCTCTCAGCTGGATGCAGTAGTCGGCCATCGCGAAGACGCCGATTTTGTTCGTGAGATTGATCTGGATGTCGTCGACGAGCAGCTGGAAGCTCTGCGTCGATCGCTGCACGGAATGCATAAAGACGTTTTGGACGAGAAGGTGCGCAGACGTCTACGAGATATGGCAGCGCATAAAGGCTCAGTTGTTAACTTCGATGTCGGGGATTATGTACTGTAGTCACGCATAGACCAGCGTCTACCTGACAACAAGCTTCTGGGGCAGTGGGTTGGGCCATTCAAGATAATTGAGGCGAGGCCTCACTCCTTCATGATCCAACACCTCATTTCAGGACGCGAGTACGACGTGCATGCTTCGCGCCTGAAGTTTTACGCGGATTCGGAGCTGAGCCAGACTGAGGAACTCCTGGAATTAGTGTCACGCCAAGGAATGCTGCTAGGCGTGGAAGACATCCGCGATCACCGCTTCAACGAAGCTTTGGACCGCTGGGAATTGCTTGTTTCGTGGATGGGACTTCAAGCCATTGAATCGTCATGGGAGCCATTGACAGTCCTAGCTCAAGATGTTCCTGCCAAGGTGCAAGACTACGTCGATGCCAGCAATGACGATGATCTACGCGAGCAGATTGAGTAACGCACCTCGCAGCACAGAGCTTTGGGGGCGCTATCGGCGGATTTAGGTCAAGCTCAGACTGCTGAGGAGTGTCAACATCCGATCCGTCGAATAGCAGCTCGCTGAGCGTGCCTCGTTGCCTATGGAAGAAGCGTGGGTGAACTTCTGCTTAGTCACTTGATGGAGGCACGTGGCAGCAACTTCTAGTGGTGGACGACACGCGTCGGCCATGCTGCATGAACGGGAGCTTACTAGAGATACACCTGCAAACGGGTTGTAGTCTGCCGTAGTTAGCTTCCGCTAGCTGAATAACTTTGCTCATTAATCAACTTTCCTCTTTGGAACCAAGACCCCGGGTATTCGCGACAGTCGGTCAACATGTGGTGTACCTCCAAGTCTTGCAGCTCCCCCACAGAAATACCAGCTCCGGATAGTTTGCCAAGATCAGCAAACAAAAATATCTGAAGATGTGTGCCACGTTGCTCACCATCAGCATCTCCAGGTCCACCGGGGTAAAGACCACGTCTCCTTCCTCCGTTCGTCTCAGCGTCACCACATCTGCTATCTTTCGTGATGCATTTACTCTCATGAGCTTTGCGTAACTTCGCCAGTCGTCGCGTTCGCCCTGCGCAGATACCACTTCCAATGAGTGAATTGCCAGGCCCGTCACACCGTACTGCCTGCTTTTCCCTCGCGCTTGATCGCGCTTGTTCACCACTCTTGCCATTGTGGTCCTGACTGCCCCTTCCCATCTCACTGTCAACCCCTCCGACCTCCATCTGGTCGTCGTCCCATTCCTGTAACGCATATCCCGCCTCAGTACCATGACGTCTTCGACAAGTTGCTGCTTGTCAAACACCGGAGCTAGTGCTGCCTCTGCCCATGCTCTTCCTGTTCCCCAAAGCGTGGCCTTGACTTTGTCCTGCGGTTCGCCTGTGGCTGGCACTAGTGCGTCTTCCCGTCTAGTATCTCGAAATTGCAACAGGTCACCTACTACTTGTGTCCGTGTGTGGTGGATAACGCCCATTGCGTTACTGCGGTGGCCTCATGGCCTGCAATTCGTCTCTGATACTGGGCACGTTAAGACCCCGTTCGATGTCGACATCCCAGCGATGTTCTTGTTGATCCACCCAGCTGCGGCACGTTCTGGTGCCACGAAAGAAGATCTCCACACGTAGTTCCTGATGCATCTGTCTGCACAATCGACCAATTGTTCCGTCGGCCAGGCATGTCTGGCCACGAACAACTGCTTTGGTATGATTATGGCGGCTGCAATGGCTGCACGCTGAATCACCGTGTTGGTCTTTGCAGCTGCAAGTACCAACCTGACCCTGAACGCTCTGAAGGCTCGCTGCCATGCATCTTCGGTCGTGTCCAGAGTCCCCGCCATGTGGCCCAAGTAGCGTGTGCTACCCACCGTCTTCACTGGTTGTTCCAACCCATCCTCCTTGCTCTCTGCTTCTCGTTCTTCCTGTTGTTCATGCCTGTCGTGATTGCTTAGGAAGATTGCCGCTGACTTCGCAACGTTGAGCTGCAAACCTGAAGCAGCCGAAAATCTCGCTACTGCTCTAATAGCAGCGACCTGCATTGCGCTAGACACGATGTAAATCGCGGTGTCATCAGCGTAGCCTGCCACTTGTAGATGATGTTCCCCGAGTTTCCACCGAGCCTAATACCTAACAGCTTACCATCTCTCTATTTCGTCATACAGCAAGTCCACCGCCAGTATGAAGAGCAACGGCGCCACCGGACAGCCTTGTCGAATCCCCTCGTGACGATCACCTTGTCGGATAGAGCCTCGTTTGTCAGGAATTGCACAGTCGTGCCATCATGAATTGCCCTCATCATGCGGCAAAACTTCGGCGGTAGGCATTTCGCTTCCAGCACGGCAAACAGGAAATTGCGATCCAATGTGTCATAGGCTTTAGCAAAATCTAATAGCAGCACCTGGCTGGGCCTCCGTCAATTCTTCCCCCTCCTGCAAGCCTCTTTTGCAGCTTCAAATAGGTCTATTACCTGATGTATCGTTCGGTTGGGAACGAAGCCGAACTGCGTGCTGTGCACCAGCTCGGCGATGTGTTCGCGCACCCTCCATGCCAAAATCCTGGTAAAAATCTTGTAATCTCCGTTCAGAAGCGCTATCGGACGGTACTGCAAAGGATTGCTGCTATCTCCACCTTTGCTGATGCTAAAGATATATGCCTCAACAAAGCTAGAAGGTGTATGGCCTTCATTGAGGCAGTCATTAAACAGGCGGGTCAGGACTGGTATCAGGTCCTTCCGATGGTCCCTATACCACTCATTGCTGAGTTCATCCAGCCCGCAGGCCTTCCCCACCTTGCTGCGATTGATTGTGGCTTCCACCTCCAGTTCCGTAAACTCTGCGTCAACCGCTTCCAAATCGCCTTTTTTCCAGGTAGGGCTGAATTGTGAAATGTAGGCCTCTATAGTAGCCCGCTCCGTGCTTTCACCATTGAAAATATCGCTCCACATGTCGGCTAATATGTTTGCCTTGTCGTGCAGCGCCCTTTGTGGTTTGTTCAGACCAGGTACCAAAGTCGGTATCATGTTGTCACCGAATTTCGTGCATATTCTGTTGAAGAACTGCTTTGGCGTTTGGTCGACCCCAGTCATTGCGTGCCACTAGCACTCTCTTTCTAGTCGCGCGCCGCTCCTGCTGCAATTGTTGCAGTGCTGCCTCTGTTGCCACTCTCGTTGCTTTGGTAGACTCCGCCCCGTACTCGAGTTTGCTCAAGTTTTGCTTGAGCCCAGGATACGTTGTCGGTAGCCTCTGTTCGTGCGTTGTCGCGCCGCTTTTTAAGAATGAGCATCTCTATTTGATCTCCTTTTTAAAAGTCTCCCATACCGCTGCTGTGTTTTCCGCAATTGTGGTTTGCAGCTGGATCCGTAAAGCTGCAAGCTCAGCCGCTATCATGCTGTTCATAGCAGTCGCCACGTACGCCGGCGGCGGATAAAGTTTTGGCCTTTTCTTGAGACGTATTGCTCCCGCTGGCGAATGTATTTCCAGAAGCACCATCCTATGATCGGAGTGGCAAAGCGATTCTTCTGTCACCGAACCCCAAACTAATTTTCGTGCCGATGCTCCAATGTAGAACCTGTCTAGCCTGGAGGTACCGACCTGCCCGCTTTCAGCCGTATGGCGGTGGGTATGAAGGCTTTGCATCTGTTTCAGCACCTCTCGCTTCCCTTTTGATTCGGGTAGGTTGTAGTAGCCGACGCCCACCATCCCGTGCTGTTCCACAAAGTTCCTGAGCTCTCCTGCCCCAAGGTCTTCTCTCGGTCCGCCACCTTTCCTATCTAGTTCACGATTTAGTACGCAGTTAAAATCCCCCCGCATATCATCGTGAACTCTGGTGGGAAATGGATGCGCTGCAGCGCTTTCAAAAACAACATCCTCACGTTGCCGTTCAACGGCACATACATGTTCACGAAAAGAAATGTTTGCCCACCGATATCCCCAGTCACCATAATCAGGTGTTCATTCCAGAGATGTTCTCCCCACTTCGTCAAATTCTTCACCGCTCCGTACGGGTTGCCTAAGATGGCAACCCCTCCTCTCCTCTCTCTTCCTGAACTCCAGAAGGAGAAATTGTCAGCTTCCGTGTGCTTGAAGCCCCAAATCGCTGCGTGCGGAGCCTTCGCTAAAGCGTGCTCTGTCGCGAAGAGGTGCGTTTCTTGCACAAAAACTAGGTCTCGTTTCCCACGCTCATGTAACTCCTTGATGCCTTGTATCTTGGCACTTAGGTGGTCCAGCTGCGACGCCAAGCCTCTCACATTGATCGTAGTGATGCCAATCGTCCTGTCCAACTTGTGCTGCCGTAGTGTCCCTAGTGACTCTTTTGCTCTCCATTGTCCTGCTGTCGCGGTGATGCTCTTCCTCTTCCACTCTGTTAAAAACTATTTATTGTCGTTTGCGTTTGTTTTCTTACCCGCTCCGTCGAGCGCTCCAACCCTGTCCAGATTACTCTCTTTTCACAAGCATTGTCTTGGACTGCTCCAATCTGTCATCCTGGACCGACGTAGTCGCCTCGCTTGTCTCCTTCCTCTCCGTCTTGGTATTCGCGTCGACCTCCACTTTCACCTCGCCGCTTTCGTTGCGGTTCTGCACCGTGTGGTCAGCCGGAGTCTCCAATACTGTACCCGAAGCTTCCCTGGTTGCCTCGTTCGCCAAGTGGTCCTTGATGGAGAGGCCTCGATCTTTGGCAACTTTGGAAATCGCCTCAGTCGTCTCAGTCGCCTCTACCTGAGTAGTTGCCGCTGAAACTGCGTAGGCAGGCCTTCTCGCTTCGTCTGTCAGTGTCTCTGCGCCCTTCGGGGTGGTCTCATTAGTCGCGCTGGTGGACAGCTCCTGTTCAGACGTTCCGGCCGCTGCCACTCGCGCCGCTCGACTCTCGCCAGCCTCTTTGCGTATGCTCTGCAGTGCTTGCTTTGCCGCTTTGGCCGTGGCTGACACATCGTAAGGTACTGCATCTAATTCATTTCCCCATACTTGCGTCTGATCTGATTTCGCACTTTCATCATTTCAGGTAGGCTTTCAGCATAAGTGGCATACCGGTCGTTGTCGTACGATATCGCTTGGAAATGATTGCCAGTGTCCAGCCACCGGAGTATCAGCACTGGAGGTAGAATGCCATTGGCAATGAGATCCTGCAACATCTCCAGTGCTGTGCTCGTTGACAAACATGTCACAGTTCCGGTCGCGTAGGGATCTCCGTTCGGGAGCACTGCGTTTTCGTAAGCGTACACTTGGATCCTGGTCGGCCCAACCTCCGATACATCCAGCACATACACAGGCTCTCGTGCGTAAAGGGTCATCGCTTTAAGGTGTGCCGGGCGCACCCAGAAGTGCATCGGCACTTGTGTCCGCACTGATCGTTTGCGCTGTTCCGCGTAATGATTGGCCAACATTGCCAATATCTCCTCTTCAGTCGACGTCTTCATGATGTTGCATCCGCTCACCGCTGCCTCATCCCGAAAGGTGCTGCTGCTGGGTATTATCGCCTCTTCCGGCAAGTTTGCTAATAGCGTGTTGATTACTTGTTTCTTGAGCGCGTTCACCTTTTCCGCTACTGTCACCGTGGGTTCCATGAGTCCGTCCGTCACGTTATGGAAGCTTGCGTGGAGAGCAATCCAGCCACACTGCTCATTTGCGGCAATATCCACAATAGTTCCCCCGATAACTGCCAATAAAGTATCAAGATCCGTCCCCTTATCTGAGCCTGGCTTGGTTTTCGTCAGCAGAAATCCATCTTTCTCCAAGAGATTGTTCGGGTCTTCCTCGGTTCCTGATGCAGTGGGAGGCGGAATCTTGTCAATCGTGTCACGTACGTCCTCCTCAGTCTTCTTCCTCGGCGTTAGGAATTGGTGCATGAATTGTTGTGCCCCTCTTCCTTTCCTCGCTTCACTTGTCCTTGGCTTTTTGGTTGGCGAGCGTGAGCGTTTTGCGTCTTCCTGCCTTCCGTCTTCGATCTTCTTCTCACCGCTGTCCGCAGTCATGATCTCCTCTTCTTCTGCCGACTCCCAATCCTCTGGAGCCCGCCTTTCGGTGATCCCGACTTCGTCCTGCGTCCTTGCGAGTGTGCCACTCTTCCGTTGATCTTGCCCTCAATGGGCTCGATGTTCGTTGAGTTCGTCGAACGTCCTCTTTGCTCGCTCAGAGAGTCGACGTTCCTCGGCAGCTCCGCGTAGCTGCTGGCGCCACCCTTCCCGTCGTTCTCCTCGAACTCCACCCCATGTTTGCATCATCCGCATCCTCCATCTCGGTATCCTCCATGTCCAAATGCTCCGCAGGTCCAGCCTTCTCCTCTTGCTCTCCCCTTGCGTGCATCTGGTCCGCTGATAGCGTATGCGTATGCGCAACACCATCCTCTCCGCTCCGCGTCGATTCCGGTGGTCCAGCCCCATGCAGGTGACTGCGTTGTCCTTGTTCTCTGCTTGCCTCCCGTGACGTCTTGTGGGCAGCCCATTCGGTGGGTAGTTTGGGAATGTCCTCCATGTCGCCTGCCCGTTCCCGCTCGGGTCTTTGCGCAGGAAAGGAGCCTCCAGCCGCTTTCGCTCTACCATCTGGGCTCGAGTCACGGCGTGTTTTCGCCCCTATTAGAAGCAGCATCTGTTCCAAGGAAGTCGGGTAGTCTTGGGGAAGACTTGGTCCTTTAGTCCGTCCTTGTTGCGATGGTAGACCTGAGTCAATCATTTTCGTACGGCTCTTCCTCACACTCTCTGCTTCCGTGGTCGCCACTCTGCACAGCCTCGCAGTGTGTAGCGTCGAGAAACAATGGCCACATGGCCTGCTCAGGTGCACTGTGTGGTGCCAGATTGCGAGTTCAGCTTCCGCCGTTTTGATCAGGACCAGGTTCTGCAGCTTCTTGGGGCAGCTCTCTGCTTTGACCTTGACCATCCATCGTCTGTCGTTCAGTCCTGCTCCTTCCGTCTCAGGGTGTAGCATTTCCTTCACGTCGATGTCCAAGTTGGTAGTCAGTATCCAGTGCAGGTCCGCCGACGTCACTGTGCCTCTTTTCACCTCCACAGTGAACCCGTAATGATCCAACTCGACAAGCTCATGGGTTTCCTTCGCTGCCTCTTTTTGACTAACGTAGTCAATCAGCGGGAGCAGCTTCGTTGCTAGTGGCAGTCTCCAGTTCACCCAACTTTGGGCCGTTTTCTTCTCTTTGAAGGTGACCTTTACCAGCCTGGACTCCATGTTGAGCGTGATGCGTGAAATTGTTTCCTTGAACTCTTGTACCTCCAACTTGTGTTGCTGCGCAGCTTCCGCGCCCGGGTAGATTAAAGACAGCAAGGCATGTCGCCGGAGATTCTCCCCGAAGCGCTGTCCAGGCGCTAATCTCGCGTACAGAGGGTATTCGATGCCTAAAAGATAGTCAGTAAATCTTGCGAGCTCTCCTGCGTCCATGGATTGGACTAGAAAGTGCGGCGGGTAAGGCACTTCTATCTCTTGTTTCACAATCATCCTCAGTGCAGCATCCTCATCCGCTGTCCTTAACCGAGACCGGGGTGCGAACAAAATGCTTTTGAGGTGAAAACAAAACACGATGGGGTGCGAGCAAAACCAAAAAGGCTTGAGCAAATTCAAACGGCCTTTCTGGGGCGTCAGCAAACAGATTTGCCGGCGCCAACAAAATCGTATATGCTTCTCCGGCCTTTCTGTCATCGCTGCGGAATCAGCATTTGCATGCATGGTCCCTCGCACTCACATTAAACTGACCTGGCGGGTCAAGTTATTGTGAACGAGGTGCCGCTCACATTAAACTGACCAAAGAAGGTCAAGTTATTGTGAACGAGGCGCCGCTCACATTAAACTGACCTGGCGAGTCAGGTTATTGTCGCCGCTCACGCGGTCAAATTATTGTGAATCATCGAATACTCACATTAATTTGACCAAGTAGGTTCCGTTACTGTCGTCCACTAGCTCCATTGGCTCCATCAAACACAATCCCTGCTGCGAGCCAGTCGAACTGCTGCAGCGCTCGCTCTGCAGACTTCCTACTCTCGCGAAGGACGGCGCGTTGGCATCCTATCGACGGGCGACAAGGCTACCGTTCCTAGCGATGCCACGGATCCCGTGGACGATACTGGCAGAGCACTCGTGTCACGATGACTTCCTCAAGCATCGAGCAGCGGCTTTCTGCTGCCCTGCTGTTTACGTGAAGCGTGAAACAAACTGCAAGATATGTCCAGCTGACCACGGAATGATTGAGCGCCGAATGGCATGCACAAGCCGGGCGTGTGTGCAGGAAGAGGACAGCCAAGGTGGTGCGCAGTGTCCGAAGCAATGGAAGAGTTGGGAGTGCGTATCAAGATTAACGTGGCGCATCTACACCAACAATCGAAATCATTCTCGCGACACGGAATGCAGCGAAACCCATCGCGTACCGATAACGACGCAGGTCAAGGAGTATGTAACTAGGATGGACTCATGTGGAATGCAGCCGCGACATATTTGGAGCAGTCTTCGGCGAGCACCTGATGTCTCTGCACCTCCCTGGGAATGCCGTCGCGCCAGCAAATTGCTGACTGCGTCAAACGTGTCCGGAAAAAGAACCTCTCTCGCAACACAAGAGAAGCTGTTCAGGCGCTGGTTAAGGAGTATCCTTATTATGATGGAATTGACGCTTCGAAAGCCTTCATATTCGGGCCCGAGAGCGACGATGATGGCTATCCTCGTATCGGAAAGGGAACCGATGCCAATCCATTCGTGGTGGGTCTGACTACGCTTAGGCTGATTGAAAAGGTGAACCAGCTGCGAAGTGATGACCATTTCAAACTTTTTCACACCGATGCGACGTTCAAGCTTAGTGATCTGGGTTACCCTGTAATCACTTGTGGATTTACAGATGGGGCACGGACCTACCATCTCGCTGCTATTTTTATAGTAAGTGCAAGGACCCATCGTGAGTACGAGCTGGCTTTCGGAAGCTTTTCAAAACTGTATCGGCGGATTTATCAAGTTTCGCTCCGAGTCGATGCTGTCATGGGTGACGCTGAGGTTTCACAGCTAAACGCAATCCGAAGTGTGGCTGTCTTCAGTGAGAGCAAGTACTTGATGTGCTTTTTCATGTTCTCTACAACGTGCACAAGCGAACAAGACATTTGGAGACAAGACCTGGCGTCGCTGTGTTTGCTGGCATTATGGATATGCATTTTGCAACAAGCTATAGTGAATATTGTACGGTGAAGGATCGTGTGCTTTCAGAGTGGAGAATGGAGTCATGTCTCCAAAACTTTGCTGCTTACTTTGAAGAGCAGTGGATCGAGAGTCGCTTCTGGAGATGGCAGATATACCACTCGCCGTCTAGTTACGCTACGACAAATAATCCGTGCGAAGTCATTAATGCAAGTGTGAAGCGACACGTTCGGCGCAAGGCAGCGGAAATGTGCGTGCTCTTGCGAAGTATGATAACACTAGCTGAAGACGTGAGCTGTGACGTACCCTCACCATCAGCGTCTATTGCAGCCCCGAATCCGGAAATCAAGCGAACAGCAAAGTGGATGTTGACGAGCAAAGCTGTGGTAGTTGTTGCCACTGCGGAGGCGGCTCGAGTTCGAGTCCTGCACGTTTTGGAAGTGCATGTAGACGCTGAAGCGATGATCACCATGCGGTCTTTAGCTAGTTCTGTGATTTCAGAAAGTGGAGCTGAACCCTCGCACGATTTGTTAGTACTGGACAAGTTGGAGAAAGCAAAAGCTTCACGACTCTACCGGGATAGCGTCAAGTGGTCAACGCGCCGGGCACATCGAGTCAATATGCCCAACGAGGGTTGGCTAGTAAACGCTGAGGACAATGTTTGCGGATGCTCCATGCACTTGAAATTCGGCGTTTGTTCGCACGTTTTAGTGGCACGCTCGGTTCTTGGCATTGGTGCAAGTGCGGGTTACGGCGAAAAACTTATGTGCAGACGTGCTCGAAAAAACGAAGAACGCAAGATCATCCGAGTGCGAGGTGCACAGTACTCGCACCTATCCAACCAACAGTCGAATCGAGGGTTGGAGACAGTTCGTCAGGCGTTCATGCCTTTCGTATGCTTGGAGAGAGCGATATGACCACGGAACGAGAGTTGGAAGATGCGTCTACTGGAATAACAGGCGATGCAGGCTTCATGGTGTCAGCAGTCGGAGCAGCTTTCCCTTTGGAGCTACCTTTACATGGTACGCATGCGTCAAGCGAGCATCTCAATCAAGCTCGGCAGGATGTGAATTGGCTCGGAAACGATGGCACTCGTTCTAGAAGTCAAGGCTACCCGTTTCCGTGCTCCACTTCGTCGCGCGGTGATCAAGGCAGTGAGTTGGTTGGAAGTCGACTACATGTACCAGTTGAGCATGTGTGGGCACCTGCGCCGTCACTGCAGCACTTGCTCTATGATAATGGACAGGATCTCGAAGATGTCGCTCCTGCATTTTCGAGTTATCCAGATACCAATGCCAACTTCGCCGAATATCAAGCGGCGCCTGCAGAACAAGGATTCACCACGCAGCAAGTTCAGAAAATGTTCATCCCGGACCTACAGGCGACAAACGACGATGACCCCATCTTGTTTGGTTTACCGTCACCGCGACAGATAGGACGACCTCCTCTATCAACCCGCGCACTTGAGCTGCAATCCATTTTGAACTGAAGATGACGTGAATCCAACACCGACCTCACCGTAGATAAACCTTAACTTCAACCAACACAATGATATCTCAATACCAACGAAACGACAACCGGGGTCAGATTATTGTAAACGAGCCTCTGCGCACATTAAACTGACCGATCGGGGTCAGATTATTGTGAGCGAGCCTCTGCGCACATTAAACTGACCGATCGGGGTCAGATTATTGTGAATCAATGACGGTTCGGCTGGACCGGTTCAGCTAATAACTGGCGGTCCGGTTTCGTCTGCTGTGGGTTCATAAGCGCTCACTCGCAATTCCCGCCCCTGAATCTCAGACATGGGGGTTAAAACTCCTATTAGGGTGCAATGGGAAAAGATCCAGGAATGGAAGCGGCATCCGAGCTGGAAAACGAAGGACGCTGTGTTCCATCTGGAAGTGCTGAAGCCGACGCTTCTCAGCTGGAAGAAGAAGTACTGGCACATGGCAACACTGCCAGTTGACATCGGGGATCGCTGCCGGGCTCGCGGCGGGGGACGTCCGTACAGGATGAGAGACTACGAGCGTGACGTGGTTGAGTATTATGACTTATGTCTTCGGGAAGACGGTAAAGTAACCTCTGGTGACATTATGTCATATTCTCTAACAAAGCCGGAATTCGCTAAGCTAAAACCCGGCACCAAGCGCAGCCGTGTGAAGCGGTTCATGGTCCAGTTTGCTCCAAAATCACGTGCTTCGGTGTCAGTCGCGTCGCTCGAGGCAATAACGCAACCGGCGGAAGGCGCCATTGAAGGTGACGTTCTTGGTGGGCCACATGAGCCTCGCCTTCAAGCTGGCTCCCCGTCGCGACTCATCTCGACACTTCAGACGACGACGACGTCCGTCACATTTCTGACCAGGATGAGCTTCCTGTTGCACGCTCCGAGCTAAGTGTGAGCTCTCTCAAGATGTTTTTGGTGAAAACCCCATCGTACGAGGCGGAAGGGTTGTTCAAGAGCTTCCGGTTATTTCAATTTGAGCACTCGCCCAAAATCAAGGCGATCATCTCGAAGACTTTACCGACACGAGACCTGATGGACGCCACACACATTACCAGAATGCTGCCACTGTCGGTTATTAAACGTTGCAACTCCATCGTGCATGCTCTCCAGAAGCGAAAAGGGGTCTTGGAGAACAGGATATCGCTGTGGAGGTTTCCGGTGTCGGAGTCCTGTCGACGATGGATATCAGGACGATGACACAATGGCACAAGGCAGTGGAAAAGTTCGACCTGATTACGACGACACTCAACTGGATATCTGACATTGACTTCTCGACGCCAGTGCCTCCCGCTTTTCGTGTGTCACGGGATGAACAGCTCGCAGTCAAGCTGAAGGCCCTCCCCTTATCCTCCACTCAGGTATTTACTCTCAACTGTTGTAAGCATTTTGTGTGTATAACTTGCTAACCGTGTTTTGTCTTAGTTTGATTTCCTAGATCTGGCAGCGAGAAGGTCACTCAGTGACGTTACCCTCAGCGCGGTGACGGGAAAGCTGCTTGGGAAGCAAGCGGGGGTCGTATGTATCGACCCCGCTTCTCTAGCGGTCGTTGTCGACGGCACCATCAGTATTGACACGAACCTGCTTGCTTCCCGCTTCGGTGGGCTTTCCGACGAGACCATTCTGCTCCCAATCAACTGTAATAGTGTGCACTGGTGCAGCATCATGGTCGACATTGCGAGAGCCGATATTCGTATCTACGACCCTATGTGCAGTAACTACGTGGACGACGTCCGCGATGTGGCAAACGTCATCATCGACTTGCTGCCTCCACCACCCAATGCCAGAACCAGATACCATGTGCGCGTGTACGAATCGCCTGACCTTCGCATCCAGACCGACAGCTACAATTGTGGCGTCTTCGTGCTGATCGCCTTTGAGATGTTCATCGGCTCGATCTCTCCTGGTCGACTTAAGCGTGGCCTATTACGGTATCTTCGCTACCGCTACCTGTTAATGTGCTTTTAATGCAAACATCTTCTCCTCACCCACACTTCAAATAGAATGCGCTTGGGTCGGGTATTATCTCGAACCACGCGCAGGTGTGCACCTTTACAGGACCGTCGCTACAACAAAGCGTCCAATCGTGTTTTGTTGGCACCCGCCCTTGCATTTTGGTGACACCCCATCGTGATTTTGTTGGCGCCCTTTACCCACTGAGCGTCAGCTTTTGCACTGAGATCCAGTCGGCCATCAGAGCTGCAAAACGTATCCTGTGCACTGCATTCTTCGGACCCACGTGCTCTCGATCTCGGTATAGCGCTTTTCCAGCTCCTTTGGTAGTTCGTCGGATCATGCCTTCCGAAGCTCTTCTTCCCCTTCCCAGTCCCTTTTCAGCTTGGGTAGGCTCACCAAGTGCGCCTGGAAACGCTTCTCCTTTTCTTGCTGTGCTACCCGTTCCGCGGTTTGCATGATGTACTCCGGAGGCGCTTTGTCATAGATGTAGGAGCGTAGTTGCGCATACGCAGCATCCTTCTCACCTGCCCCTCCCTTGTGGTTCCCCACTCCGCCTGCCTTGGCTCTTTCGGGAGTATTGCTGCCCCCTTGTCGCTTCCGCGGTGAACTGCTAAGTCCTCGGTCATCGTTGCTTCGCTGTTGCCTTGCAGTCGCTCTCGGCGATACACGTGTTTCAGCTGGCCCTCCTCGTTCCGGTCGCTCGTCGTTCAACTGTCCGTCCTTCGCCTTCGAGGCAATCGTTGCTCCCCTCTTGCCTTGCGCCGTCACCTTGGTTGCCATGGTCTTGGTCGCTCTCCTCTCGTACGCTTGCAATTCTGCTAGATCTCGCGCCCTTTCAGCATTAGACTTGATTTCAGTATACCTGGGGCTTCACCCGGGTGCCACCTGCCGAGTTGGCATCGGCCTTTACCGAGAAACTAGTAGTTTTACCAAACTCGTATCAAGTTAATTACTACGAACAGGTTCTCGCTTCGTCGGGGAGATTTCTCGTCGTGCGGATTTATGGGAAATTGATCAACGTGAAGAAGAGATCAGCCAAGTTGGTGGGTTTGTGTTCGTGAATTTCAACAAAATCGACAAACTGGAGGCCTCTGTTTTCAGTACGTGGATGGCAATTCTTCGGCGTGTCCCCGAAGCTCGCTACTTCTGTGAGACCCAGGGACAACATATTCACAGTGAAGATGAATCTGTCACAAGTCGGGAGATCAAGAAGAATTTATGGGGAGAAGCAAACGCACAAGGCATTTCAAGGATGAGAATCCGATTCGTCTCGAGGTAAGTCGGACGTGTGAGATAATGCTTGCTTCCACCATGCTTCGAGTGTTCACTATGTGTACAGGGTTCCAAAAGCTGAGCATCTCCAGCGACACCGGCTTGGAGGACTTTTCCTCGACACATTTATTGTAAGTTGGGAACATTATTCTGGTGGTTTGTAAGGTACTTGTTCTTCGAAGTACCCCTAACGAAATGTTGGCATTGCAGTATGGAGCACATTCCACCGCGACCGATGCGCTTTTCGCAGGACTTCCGGTTCTCACACTAGCAGGTGACGCTTTTGCAAAGTACGATGTCTCCTTCGCCGGGTATATGCGAGGATTTAACTTCACGTTGATAATTTTCTAGTCGTGTGGGAGCTTCCTTGCTCGAAAATCTAGGAATGCAGACCTTAGTCACCTTCAGCTGCAAAGAGTACGAGGATCTAGCAGGTTCGTACCTGAGATGATTTCGCTTGATCGCTTTGGATGAACTAACGTAGGACTCTTGTTGGTACAAATAGTGTATCTTGCAACGACCCCATCCGTTCTCAAACGTTTGCAGCGTCAACTTCGAAGTGACAGGATCGAGATTGACGCACCACTGTTTCGCACCAAGGACCACACACAAAGTCTTGACGCAAGCCAACGTTTGATGTATGACGTTTACTCACTCACAAACCGCACTTTTCATCTAGTGGTTTGACGATAGTGTAAGTGCTTCGAAGTACTTCCCAATGATTGTCTGCGAATATCAGCTGAGCGTTAACTTATACGTTTGGGTGTCCCTATTGCTTTCTGCCTCGTTACCTTGCTGTTCACTAATCGTTTGCTGGAGGTTCTGGATGAGTATGGTGCTTCCTGACTATCGTCTCTAGGGGTCCTGCGTGAGCTGCTTTCGTGCCATGGTGGTCTGATACATCGTCGAAGTTATCGGACCGTCGTCTTGAGTGCTTGGGGTGTGCAACTGGTAATCGCTCCGAGTCTCCGGCATGCACTGGAGCTCGTTCAGCATGGGCCTTGTCACTTCCATTGCTATTTGCATTCGGGCCATTTGAGTTACTAGTAGGAGACGATACCTGCTGGCGTGGACGCCCTCGTGTATTACCCGTGGACGACGCATAACGCTTGAAGGTGACAGGGTGGTTTGGACTCAGCGCTACAGGCATCGGCGTGTTCATCGTTCCAGTGCTCCCAGACCCTGAAGTTCGCGGTGATCTATCTGTTTTCAGTGTCCCCTTATGCTGAAGTGGGTTATCCATGATCCGTCCACCGCGTGCTCGTCCTCCATTTGGAGTCACGGCAGCTGCTGGCGAGCCCACACCTGCGTTTATCGACGCATTGCTGGTGTTCGGTGGGGCCGTCGACACACTTTGAACACTCATGATGCCTGTTGTGATGTCGGTGCGAGATAGTCGCGGAGCTATTGAGGGCAACTTGTCATCATCGCTTGTCTTGGTCAAAGTTGAAGCGGGTGCAGCAGGCGTGTAAGTGATGGCGAAGCTTCCGTCGTCGTTATCGTCGTCGTCTATACTGTCTTGCAACGACGTACTCGCAAACGCAGGGGACATACAGCCAGTGCCGGCTGTGCCACGCACCCACGGGTGGCTAAACAGTTCGGGTATGGTGGCTCGCTCGTTTGGGTCGGGCTTGAGCATGCGAAGCACGAGATCTGTGAGTGCCGGGCTCAACTCGGCGTCTAGCTTGAATTGGCACCTCATGATGCGATTTCGAATGACATTCTCGCGTGGTCGATTGGTCCCCTGAAGGTCGGGGCCTTCAAAGGGCAGTCGACCGCATACGATTGCAAACAGAATTATACCTAGACTCCACACATCGAGAGGCGGTCCGGCGTTGGATGTGCCACGAAAACTTCGGGTAGTATGAAATGGATCCACAGCTTGTTTTCATCATGGCGCCTGGCTTGTAAAAATCACTCAGACCGAAGTCGGCGATTTTGGCCGTGGAGATGTCATTTTTACTAGAACTGGCACATGTTAGTATTATACAAAACTGTGGCTACGATGGCAGAGCTTACTTTGTGAGAGGCGCTCTTACTGTAGGAAGGTAATTAGTCCCCTAACTACGTCTTCCTTTGCCGCGGGATCTCGTGCATCTCGCCAGCGCCCCATTCAGCCAGTGACGCGCATTCCTCCGCGTAAGTGTCCGGCTTGTTTAGGACACAGGCGCTTCGAAGTGCAGTTAATTCGGCCGTGCGAGGAACGAGAGACTGCGTCCGCACTTCCACGATGAACGTCTCTTGCGCGTCGAGACCGCTCAGCAACAATTTCCTCGGACGCAAAGGCTGGGTGTTCGCCTCGTTGTAGGCTGCTCTGTTGGCGTAGACAACCAATTGATCGGCTCTAAGCTGAGCCAGAATATCGGTTCCTTGAGGTTGCGTGTGGTCATACATCGCGTGAATCTTCTTGCGGAGATCGTCAGTGTCGTTGGCACTATCACATAGCACTGATGATTCCTCGTGGTCCGAGAACGCGCCGCGAGTTGCTGCATCCACGAGCTGGAACCAAACTTTGTGCGCCATCTTTTCTTTTCTTTGCAGAAGGTAGAGGAAAGAATCTTTCTGAGACCACCCAATACCAAATGATACTTACGAACCATTTAGAGTTATCGAGATAATCGCCTTTAAAGATGACCGATAATTTTTCGTACATAACCGAAAACACATGATTCGGAAATGTTTATCGCTTGAGAAAAGCTATTAAACACTCTTATTCGACGGCATTATACACGGAGAGTGACTAAAAGTACAAATTAAAGATCCGGTGTGGAATCACTTGAACTCGTGATGAATTTCACGCCAGGTGCAGCATAACACGTACGTTGGTAATAAATACCCGCTTTGCTGAAATTACGCCTTGTAAAACGGTTTTACCACAAATCGATTCGGTGGTGATGGTTCATTCCCGTATTGGTTCCGGACTGGCAGCGATGGGGCGTCAGAAGCGCAGCACGCGCGGTGAACGCGAAGAAGCCAAGTGGTGAGAAGAAGATGAGGCCGTCGTCGATGCAAACACGTCGTACTGTTCCACGCCACAGAACCACGATTCCTGCCATGTTGCTGCTCCGACTTTGCTAAACAAAACCTTCGACGCCATGGCGGAATTTGAGACGTTATTTGCAGACTTTTGCGAAAGCACCTGTCAGGTACGAAAATGCGTGGGAAATTTACAATTGGGGTGTGCTTTCATGCTCACAATGCATTTCCTGTATCAGAACTACTACAAACGGTCGTCAACCACACGTGACCGACGAAACAAGGCAATTATGGAATCGTACGCCAGGCACGAAGGACTTTCCGGACGCTGAGCTCCTACAAAAAGAGGAGTTCCCCCACTCCGCTCTGTACTATATGTGCACCCACGGAGGTCAACCGAGAAAACGCAACGCAGTCAAGAGACCACATCAAAATGTCAGACCCGTTGGCTGTGAAGTTAAGGTACGCATGTGTTCGGGTGCGTTGTTTTACCAAATACTGATGTACGTGTACAACAAGCTGTCCCTCCTACAGAAACGCAAAGGAATCGCTACTACTTAGTAGTTTCGACGCACACGACTGTCCACAACCACAGAATAGGACATGAAACCTTTGGTCAGGTCCCAAGGAATCGAATGCGGCTCGACAGCAGTGCCCTAGATGATGTTGATATGCTCCGTAAGGTTGGAGTCTCACGGAAAAAGATTCTCAAGTATATATGGGACAACACGGACTTGGAGCCCAATATGGTTGATGTACATAACCTAATGGCAAAGCTGAAGCGCCAAGAGGATGCTGGAACAACGGTCTCAGACAGGGTCGCTGAAACGCTGAATCGATTTTGCGAGGATGAGAAGCACGGCGTCGCTCACGTAGATATGGACCGACAGCAAGACAAGGTAAGTGACAAGCCAAGTTTTAATACGCTGGAAATCTTTCCAACTAACCGTAATTGCTTCCAGACCGTAGCTCGCTGCATCAGTTTCCAAACTGGACATATGCGCTCGTTATTTTCTAGCTTTCCAGAAACGCTACTGGTGGATGCCACGCATGGCACAAATGCGGAGCGATACAAGCTATTTTCATTTATGATTCACGACTGCTTCGGCCACGGGCAACACGTTCAGGTACGATATATCCTATCGATAATTGCGTTTAGTATGTGTCAATTTGTGCCAGGTTGTTCCAGTTTGTGGTTGTTTCTCCAGTCGAATTTGGGCTTCTTAAACTAACTTGGTTTACCTACATTATGTTTGCAGCACGCTCTCATCACAGATGAGCGTTCAGATACACTACGGCTAGCAATCCGCCAGTTCAAGAAGAGTAACCCCGCCTGACAAAGGATTCAATGTGTTGTCGTAGATAAAGACTTCACGGAGATTGGGTTTTTCTCCTCAGAGCTCCCGCAGGCCAGGATTCTGCTCTGTCAATTTCATGCCGTGAAATATCTCCAAGAACGGATTGCTAGAACAGATTACGGTCTGGATGCAGTGCAGCGGTCTCGTTTGAAACCTCTGATGAGCCTCATTGTGAAGTCTGAAGCTCAATCTCGGCGACGATTTTGACATTGACACTGAAGTCGGTGATGGTACACCAGCTTTTTGGGCCTGCTTCAAGAAAAACTGGCACTCATGCCGCGAGATGTGGTGCTCTTACCTTCGTGATAACGTTGTGCATCTGGACAATAACACAAACAACAGACTCGAGTCATCATGGCAAAAAATAAAAACGCTTGTGGACCAGAACGTGGAGATTGATGAAACTTTGACGAGTTTTATTTGGTGGGCCAAGGTGAAGCTGAAAGTATTCATCACTGCGATGGCTCGCGTTGGACACATCACTGATTTTTCACAGCATTCAAGTCCAAAACTACGACGTCTTGCTCAAATGGTTAGCAAATTCGCCTTTGATGTAGTCAAGATGCAGTACGACATTGCTTCGCGCGCTACAACATACTACCAAGTTCAAGACACTGGTAATGACACCTTCGTGGTGGCTAGTGCAACCACAACGTGCAAAGTTGATGTGAAGATGTGGACGTCGTACTGTATGCGTGGACAAACGCAAAAATTGCCGTGTCGGCATCTGATTTTTCTTCGGAGACTTCACAAGTGTCCCGATATGATCCCATTCGCTTTCATAGATCCACGCTGGCAGTACAATTCTGAGACGATGCTCGAGCAGTTTTTGAGGAACGATCACGATGAGAGTGGATATACTGAACGGTTAACGGAGAAGCCATCTCCGGTGAGATTGAAGACCAACGCCGTTAAATATCGAGAGACTCCCGAAAATGCAAAAAGAATTGCAGAGGCGCTGAGTGAATATGGGTCACCGCAGTACGAGCAAGGTAAAGTCATTTTGACTAGATTATCGAACGCGTTCGTGGCTGGCGACCATGCTGCTCTTGAGGAGGCTGTTTCAATTCTAAGCCGACCGGTTAGCAGTCATGTGAGTGGAACTAATACGCGCAGCGGCGTAACTCCGGTAGTATCGACACTTGTGGATACGGCAGCGACACGTGGGGATACCGAAACCAGCACAGGGAGTATTTCTGTGGCGGACGTTATTGCCCTCGATGGAGAATCAGACGATATTGGACCTGAACTTGAAAACACAGCCCATTTCTCAG
>JAAKBD010000158.1:0-44481 GCA_012656105.1 Phytophthora syringae
AGACCAACGAGTGTATCGGGATCAACTTGCCAGAGACGGTGCCAAACGCAAAGCTCGTCGTCGCCGCAAGCGTCTGGAAGCTCAACAGAAGCGCAATCTGCCTCCAGTGAAGGCTCTTGACTCGGCCACGGACACCTCCGAGATCGAAAACAACAAGTCTATCAACCAAGCTGGCCTGCTGCTCTGGGAGAAGAAGGCGATGGCCACTCGAACTCGGTCGTCGGAGCGACCGACGTGGGTCGCTAAACGAATCCATTGCACAGAGAGATCCGAGCACGATGTCATGAGCGAGTGCGAAAAGCTCCACGATTCGCTTCAGCAGGACCGCAGTCGTCGCACTAGATCGATCGTCACTGCGCCGCACCAAAGCAGCTTTGATCGCCACAATGGGCGGCCGGAAACTGCTTCATTCTGATGTCGATCTTAGTGCAGGCCGAAACGACCGCCTTGCAAAACGGACCGACCCTTTCGCTCTCATAGCGTTCATCGAGCATTGGAGATAACTTGGCTGCTGTCATGCCTGGACACGTGGGAAGCACCACCAAGAGGAGGTGCGTTGATGCGTAGACCGAGACCCTTTTGCTACAGCTTGACGCGAGTCTCACGTGACGTGCGTTGTGTCTTTTCAGCTGGGCAAGTTCCTCAAGTTCTTCCGCTCGCGCCTCAAGACGCATCTCGAGAACGTCGAGGCCGATTTCGAGGACACGCGCTCGGACCGCTTGTCGTCCGAGGAGGTTTACAGTCAAAAGGACATCCAAGAGGCCATCAACTCGCTCTGCTTCGCCGTCAAGGTGCGAAACTTTCTAACCGGTCGTCAAAGTTTCGATTGGTGAGGAGGCTGAACGGCATTTGCGCAGGCCAACATCCGCAGTGAACTGCAAGACACCATCAATATGATGGCGTTGTTGCTGCGGCAGATCTTCCTGGAGGCTGAAGAGAGCGTACGTAGTTGCATTCAAGCTCGCACAAATACGGTTCGGCGGCATTGACGGACTTTGGTCAATGAGCAGGAGCTGGCACTGGGTCTGGACATCGCCATGGTGGAAGACAAAGAGCTGCTCGAACGTGTGGAGCAGCTCAGTGTGTCGGAATGGACCAGCGGCGACTCGCGCGGTGCGGCGGCAATTGCAGCTTTGCCCCGCAACAACGCAAAGGTGCAAGCCGAAGCCGACGCGAAAGAAAAGCTCGAGAAGAGGCTGCAACAAGAACAGGAGCAGCACGAAGACGAGATCCGAGCGGCGAAACTCACGTCCAAGCAGCAGCAAGAAGCTCTGGAAGCCGCTCACGCCAAGGAGTTGCGCAAATTGCAGCGCAAACTCGAGCAGGCCGACGAGCGAGTGGACGAGCTGGAAAAGCACGTGGAGGACGGACGACAGCACGTCGCGCAGACGCCGCAGTTCCAGTCCATGAAGAAACTGGTGACGGCCAAGAACCAGCAGCTGCAGGACTTGCGCCGACGTTTGCAGCGCTACGAACCCGACCACGCCGAAGACGACGGAGAGACCAAGAACGCCGACGATGACGACGATTAGCTGCCAATTGTGCAGATTTGCACGTCACCAGTGAGGTGCCTGCAAAACAACCAGCTCCTTAAAGCCAAATGGTTAACTCACTCCGTAGCTTCGTTTCCAATTCACAAATATTGTCACCAATTTTCACCTGAAGTAGCAGCAACCGGTAAATTCTTGACGGATCCTGTATCAAATACACAAAACCATAGTTGCACCAGTGCAAATTCTGCAAAATCTGCAACGGAGACCTGAAAAGTCGACAATCGGAGCGTCCTTCTCAAGAGAATTTCGTTCTGGTTATCCGCTGCTAAAAGGGTCCTTTACAGTCCAGCAGCACCAGTCCAGTACGAAATCGCACGCCAGAGCCGAAGCCCACAGCCAAAGTCCAGAGAGACCACGTCCATCTGCCACGTCTCGCTCGGCTGCTTACAGGCCGAGTTTGGTGCGGCGCCAGTGACGACGCTTGGCGTTGTACCTATAGATTATGAAAACACAGAGGTATATTCCCGTCAGAAACCTGATCCCCTGAATAAGAATACCGCTGCAAAAAACGCACTTGATCGTGTTGTCAGTACGCAGACGGATCCACTGCGGGATCGGGCGGTTCTGCTTGGCCTTCTTGGCGAGGATGCGCTTGGTGCGGAAGGTCTTGTGCGAAGGCTGCAAAAACCGCAAAAATATTATGACTAGTTAGAGGTCTGAACTGTTTTGCGCTGATTTTTGCAGATGTGGCCGCGAACAGCAGTGCGGACGACGCCAGATCACTTTTGCATCGCCGCGCTATTTCCCTGCTAGAAACCCGCTGCAATTGCACCGAAAGCCGCCGCAAAGCGAGCCACACGCACCATTTTGGAAGGAATTTATTCGGACTGACGCGCTAATGGAGCGAGCCGCGAAAGCGTCGGCCTGCCAGCCAGCCAATTCGGCTCAAGGCGTAATTACGCGGCCGCTTTCGCCTCGTAAAAGGGTTTTTACACGTTCATGTGGACCACACGACATGCAAAAAGTGAACCCTTTTGAAAAACAAGATGTTCTGATTTCTCCATCCATTTTCTACCCATGCAATAAGCAAACCACACTTGATCTTTGTATGCGACTTGAAAATCCAAGAGCCATTCCCCATTTCGCACCCCATGGAGGCGCGCGACGGTTCCGCGGGGCCGCAGTTCGACGCCTCGGCCACTTCCACCAACACGTCCGTGTTCTCCGTCTCTCCGTCTTCCCCGTCGCAGTCTCCGCGCGCTCCGAATCGCTCTACAGCCGCCACAACGGA
The DNA here is from genome assembly GCA_012656105.1 of Phytophthora syringae. Taxonomy (NCBI): domain Eukaryota; phylum Oomycota; class Peronosporomycetes; order Peronosporales; family Peronosporaceae; genus Phytophthora; species Phytophthora syringae. Next base: position 2,785 of record JAAKBD010000158.1, read on the forward strand.
CCCGAACATGGCGAAATCTCCGTCCGCACTGCAATCGCCGTTGCAATCGCTCGTCAAGCCGCCCGTCAACATTTGCACCACTGCAACAGCTACCGAAGGCTCTTCCTCCTCTCCAGACTCTTTTTCGCCGCTCAAATCGGCGCTCCGGACGCCCCACAGCCCGCCAAAGCACAAAATGGCGCGTCGTGTGTCCATTGAGCGCAACGCGCAAAGCGCCAAGCGCAACAGGTCCTCTTCGCAGCAGTCCGAAGCTTCTGCAGACTCGGCGCGCTCCGATTTGCACGACGCGGGCGTGAGTTTGCGCTTCCGCCGCACGCCCACCAATTCGCACCGCAACTCTTTTGCGCTGCGCGACTCGGTGCTCTCCCGAGTGAGTTCCAACGTGGGGAACTTGCGCGAGAGTTTCTTCGGCGCCATCGGCCGAGGACCGGCTGCAAATGACCCCCTGGAGCTCTCACCCAATCAGGAGTTCGACCTGGACGTGATCGACGAGAGCGGCGGCCTGGACGCGCACCTGGGGCAGCTGCTCAAGCCGCCGGTGGCCTTCCGCAACTGGTCCAGAGAAGGGTACGCGGTCCTCAGTGTGGGGGCGGCGCTGCTGCTGCTGCTGTTCGTGCTGGCCGAGACCGTCAACTCGCTGAATGGCTACAGGATCGACCCGGGCTTAGTGTTCGGCTCGCTCTTGACGCTCCTGCTCTGTGTCTGCGTCTTCGTGACGTACCACGGCGTGCAGAGCTACCAGAAGCACCCGAACCCGCTCATCTACTACAAGTGCGTGACGGACATCTTACTGTCTTTGCGGTTCTTGCTGGACCCGCTGCTGCTGGACCTGGGAGTGTACCGAGCAGGAGATGAACACTCTTGCGCGTACCTTTCGGGGTGACGCAATTCTTGTACTTATCCAGTGACTGCTGGTATTTTGCGCAAATTGTGGATTTGTACTGGTCGCTCACGAACCCGTTCATGAGCGTCAAGGCGAACCGACGCATCTACAAGGTCATGGTGTACTCGGCGGGGGCGCTGTCCGGCGTTTTCGCAGCTTTTGTCCCGGGCGTCCACGGATTTGCAGACGGGAATTACTGCTGGACGAGGCGCAAAACGTCGGAGGACCCGCTGGAGAGAGACTTTTTCCACCTCAACCGCGGCAGTTGGCTGCTCTTCTACATGTGGATGATCCTCTTCTACTTGTCGGGCATTGCGGTGCTGTGCTTCGGTGTGAAAAGACTGCGTTCCGGTTTGCGGGACACTTTGCAGAGCCGAAGAGAGATGTTGCGCAACGGCGCGCTGTCAATCACGAGCTACACCATTTACTGGACCATCGTGTTCATCTGGTACGCGCTGTCGTTCCAGACGCGCACGACGTACGATATCAATGGCAACTTCCCGCCCAGCCACGTCTTCCGAGGCTTCACGTTCTCCCTCTCCGCCCGCGGAGCCATCGACTACTTCGTGTGGTTCATGATCAACAGTCCGGCACTGGTGCGTGAGAAGTGGCTCCAGTTCTCGTCGGATTCAGCGGATAAGCAGTACAGCGCACAGCTCAACACGGCACTGCAGGAGGAGCTCATCTACTTTACCATTGAGGGCATGACGCGCGCTATCCAGATCGCCGAGGAGGATCTGATTCGTATTCGGGATCGCTCTCCTACGCAGGAGCTTGTTTTGGGTGTTGGCTCGGACGACGAAGATCAGTCTTCGACCGACGATCTTGGAGAAGCTGCAACGAGAGCTACGGGGCCCCTGGCAGCAGGCAGCAGTGGGAATTTACTGCAAAGCGTGCAAAGGAGTCGAATGCTGAGCAACATTCAGGAGGCGATTAACGCGGGATTGCACCGCAGCAGCAACGCCGATGGGGACGGTCGACGTGCAAGGAAGAAAAACAGCAAGGAGGAAGACTTCACCTTTGAGATCTCTCATGACCAGCGGTCGATGCACCAAGCGCCTGTCGTGGACCGCCGGTTTAACAATCCCTCGTCCGCGTCGACGGTCGGTACCTCGGGTGGTGCTCCGCGGTCGCCCACTGCTCAGGGGACTACGGGGACTACGACAGCGTCGATTCGGTTCACGCCGTATAAGCCGCAGGCTTTTGCAGAGCTGCGCCAGGCTTACGGTATCAAGGCAGCGGATTTCATGAAGTCTTTTGCAACGAGTACCAAGCCCAACATCAGTGAAGGTGCCAGCGGTGCGTTCATGTTCTTCAGCGGCGACAAGAAGTACATTGTGAAGTCCATGGCGGAGGAGGAAGCGCGTTTTCTGTGCGAGATCGCAGAGAAGTACACCGAGTACCTGACGCTGAACCCGAGCTCGCTCGTGACCAAGTTTTACGGCTGCTTCAAGATCACCATGTACGACAAGCGGTTCTACTTCATCGTCATGGACAACTTGTTCGACGTGATGGAGGAGGGCGTGCAGATCCACCACCGGTTCGACATCAAGGGCTCGTGGGTGAACCGCAGCTACAAGCGCCCGCGTCGTGGAGCGAAGGTCAAGTGTCGTCACTGCTCGATGATGTTCAAGTACGGCGCACAGAAGAGTTTGCTGCAGTGTCCCAATGTGGTGGGACTGCATGAGCCGAACGTCGTGCTGAAAGACAACGATCTGCGTACAAGGATGCGAATTGGCACCGAGGAAGGCGTGGAGCTGTACGAGCAACTGCGCGACGACTCGCTCTTTCTGTGTGATTTGGGTATCATGGACTACAGTCTGCTTCTTGGTGTCATGGACATTGAGTTTGCGGTGGACCAACCTTCCAGGCCAATGGATAGCACCGTCCTGAGTCAGCGCACCGCTGCCAACACAGCCACGAACACGGGGACCAACTCGACAACCAACAGTCTCACTAACGACAGCTTCATCTCTGCGGCGTCCTCAGGGTGGTCGTCAGCTACCGGGAGTTCCGGTCATGAAAACTCGATGACAAAGGCCCCGAAGAAGCTGAACATGACGGTTGCACCGAGTGTCCACTCGCTGTTCCATCAGCCTGATGATCCTTTGGCCAAGTCGCGGTCCGCGTCTACAGGTGGAGAGCCACGGCCGACGCGCTCTATGCGCAAAAGCAAGCGCGTGTTCGGGCCGGGCTACTATTACGTGGGGATCATTGACATTTTGCAGACGTGGACGCTACAGAAGCAGCTCGAGCGGTCCTGGAAGGTGAACTTCCAGCAGAAAGATGGCGACGGCCTGTCTGCAATTGACCCGGTGCGGTACCAGCGGCGATTTGAGACCAAGTTGCGCGAGATCATCTCGATCCCGAAGGAGTATTACCACCGACAGCGGCGCAACCGGCCGGCCAAGAACGCGACCATGTTCGAGTCGGTGCAGCGGCTCAGTCCTGTGCTGCAGGCCACCGCAGCATTCGAGAGCGCGGCGGCTGCCAAGGAGGCACGACGCGACTTGGTTCGCACGCGCGGCGACTCGACCGACACAGTCACGTCCGGCACGTCGTCCAGCAACGCGGAGGACGGCGATCTGGAGCAGGCCGGACGCAACCCGCAGCCGATCTTGCTGCCGTTCAACCAGCGGCTGATCACCGCAAGCTCCACGCGCAGCCAGCTCAGTCTCACGGACCTGGCGGTGTGACTCAGCTGCAAAAGCTCACGTTGAAGTGATCGGTGTCGAGATCACTTCGATGAATAGATTTAGGTAGGGGCAGTCGTGTACAGTACTATACAACCAGAGTTGGAAAACAAGGTTTTGCGCAAAACATTCGGTGTTCGACATACAAAAAGTGAATGATCGACAGCCAGTTCTGCTTTGTGCTGGATGCTTTTCGGTGCACAAGTCTTATCGATTAAAATAAGTGATCACCACCTTCGCCAGCACCTTCAACAGCGCTTCTCACTGCAAACGAGCAATGCGAAGCGAATGCAACGCAAAACTCCACCATTATCATAGAGCCATGCCAAATTACCGTCCAGTATCCTCTCTCCCCACGTTCCATCTGGCGGGTTGGCCCATGCTGGTCACGTCGCCCTGACTTGCCTTCACTATCAAACGCCGCCATCATTTCCACCCGCCGGTGGGGAAAGGCGTGACAGCCCCAGCGCCAAGTCGCTTTCACACCGCCATTTCGAGTCTTTTGCGCTACGAAGTTCCGTGCCACAAGCTGTCGAAATGGCGAATGACGACGAGCCCCTCAGCTGGCACGAGCAGGTTCGCCGGAAAGCGTCACTGCCCATCCCCGTCACTCCGGACGAGCAGCGTCCCCGAGGCCAAAGCGTCCCCGTCGCCGCTCGTCGTCGCGGCTTCTCGCTCGCCCGACCTCGCTCCACCATGGCCAAAAAGCGCAAAGTCACGTTCAAGAACTGCTACACGCCCGACGTGGCGCCGCGTCCCAGTGTGGAGAGCTACGACGAGCTCGTGTTCAACGTGGCCGGTCTGTTCCACACGGTGTCGTTCCTGCACGAGCCGGAGGAGTGGGAGGACCCGACGTACAGCGTGTCGTCCGACGACTCGGAGTTCTACGACCCGGAGCCGCCCCTGGAGCGGTCGGTGCCCCTCATGATCGCCGAGTTCCTCTACCGGTCGGCCGTGTACTTGGGCTACCCGCAGGGGACACCCCGTGGCTGCCGGGCTTTCGGGAGGACAAGGGGTTCTCGGGGAACGACGTCAAGAGGTGGAGACGACTGGCCCACTTTGACTGGGAAGAGGAGGAGAGGCAGTTCCTGAAGAACCACCAGCCGAGACTGGCGAGGAATGAGTCCACCGAGTCGAACGGACAGACGTCTGTGATGTCGGCCATTGGCTCGAGCTTTAGGGTGAGGAGGCAGGAGAGTACGGACTCGACTTTGTCGACTGCCAGTCAGGACGTTGGGGCGGGGAAGAACAAGTTCCGGACGGCAGTGTCGGGGTGGATCCGGAAGCACCGACGGCAGAAGAGCAGAGAGAATGAGCTGGTGGAACAGGTTGGTGAAGTGGAGGACGACAAGACGGAGGAGAAGAAGAAGCAGAGCGACACGCACAAACCGGTTTCGTGGCTCAACCCGCCGCGGATCTCGTCGTCCAAGGACTTGAAGCTGCTCGTGGACATTGTCAACTCGTGCGTGTACTGCGGCCAGTTCCAGTTCAGGAAGCGCGACATTGTGCGGCTGTGCAACGTCAGGATTTAGACGAGGAACGTGTCGGTTCCTCACCCCGTTTTATTGTTTTGTTCCTGACGAAGGAAGGCAGGAACAGCAGCAGGATTTAGTGTTAACAGTGACGAAAACAGTGCCTTGTCCGTATTGCACGCGTCCACATTGCACTGTTTCAACAGAGACTTGTGATTCGATGTTATAGTAGTTGCAGTTTGATTCCAAAAGCTGTCGTTTTCTGCAGTTAATGACCTTAATGAGCTTATACCCACCCATTCAAATAAAAATGCTCGCTGCTTAGATCCAGCCGTCCTCCTCCACGATGAACTCGAGCCGGACGAGGTCGTCCACCTCGTCGGGCGAGAAGAGAACCTCGCCGAAGTTCACGCAGCAGTTGGCCACGGCGCACAGCTTGTCGAACTTGGTGTTGGACGGCACGTCCAGCTGCTCGTCCTCGTCTCCCTCCTCCTCGGGTTCCTCCTCGACGACGCTCTCGCTGAGCGACCGGTGGAACGACGAGCTCTTCAGTCTCCGACGAACCCTCGAGTGCTGGCTGTCACTATCACTATCCGTGCCCTCCGTCACGGCCGAGCTGGTGCGTGAAGACGGCGCCTCGACGTCCTTCCCCTTCACACCCAGGGCGGCGGCGGCTTGAGCCGTCGTCACCTCCTCCAGAGTCCAGTCGTGCAGCGCCAGACGACGCCACATGCGGATCTCCTCGTTCGAGATGTTCACCACGTTGCCGTGTTTCGTCCGCGTGCCGTGAAGAAATGCCATGGAGCGTTCGAGGAACTCCTGCACCTTCGTGGTCGTCGGCCGCTGGTCGTGGGCCGCAAACCGGCACACGCGCACCACAACATCGTCGTAGCTCTCGAGCGCCGTGTACGCACCCGACGCGCCGTCATTCGCGTCCGACGCGATAACATTAAGCTTCGCACTGAAGCGAGTGCGCTTGGCGACACCCGGAGCCAGCACCTCCTCAGCAGGAACAGGACTCGGCACCTTCCGCTCCGAGCTCGTGCGGCGTCGCAGCTCCGCCTTCTTGGCCTTCTCCGCCGCCATCGCAAACTTGCGCGCCTCGGAGCTGCGCGAGAAGCTGGTCCGGTCCTTCTGCAGGTCGAGGTCGATGTTCCCACGACCGCCAATAAGCCGCGCCTGGATGGGGATCTTGCGCCAGAGCTTCGAGATGAGGTGCGTGGGCGCCTGCTCCATAAAGTCCATACTCTGCGAGCGGCGGTCGAGGCCGCGCGTGGGCCGCTTCGTGTCCTCGTAGTCGTCATCACTGTCTGAGTCCCACGTGGACGCGTGGGGCTTCACCGCCGCCTGCGAGTAGGACGCGCGTTTGGTGCGCTCCTCCGCCTCCTTCTTCTCCTTCTTCTCCTGCCTGCCCGAGGACGAGAAGCTCAGCGACATGCCGCGCTCCTTCTTCACCTTCTTCTTGCCCTCTCTCAGCTTCTCGGGCGAGTACACCGCTCCCTTCTGCGGGTTGAAGTCCGCCGGCCGCGGCTGCGGGAACTGCTGCAGACTTCCACTGCCACTTGGAGCACCTGAAGGGCCTCCCGTAAGCCCCGACAACGAGCTGGAGCTCGACTGGTACGTGGCACTGGGCGCCGTCTTCACGCTGCTGTAACTCGCCAAGCTGTGGGCCACCTGGGGCTTCTGGCCGTACCGACTGTTGGAGCTTCCTCCAGCAGCTCCCAGTGTTGCACCCTGTTGCACCTGCATGTTGCCATGCACGCCGCTGTTCCGCAGTGCACGGGGCCCCGCACAAGGAGGTCGGTCCCCTCCAGCACTGACACTCCGGCCGCCGAGCTTGGGCGGCTGTGCAATGGACGACGGCGTGGAGAAGGACGAGTGCGGGGTCGCCGCGCCACTGCTGGCGTTGCTGCTGGCCGAGTTGCGACTGCTTCTGCTCTTGTCCTTGCTGCTTTTGCTACTGAAGAGACTCCCGCGACTGGGGGCCGTGTGGAAGGCGTTGTTCAACGTCTGCGTGAGCGAGTTGCGTGCCGTCCCTTCGTCCGGGGCGTTGGCAGCTCGGGGGTGGCGGCTTGGGCGCCGTAGGGGAGGGACATGACGACGGCCGCCGTGGGCTCGGAAGCCGCGCGGTGTTTGTCCCGCCAGCCGGAGATGGAGAAGCTCGAGTGCCGCCCGTCCTTCTTCTTGGACGGCTTCTCACGGGCGGCGGCCTGCGCCTCCACCGACATGTCCGTCATGTCCAGAGAGGAGGAGCTCTGGCGGCCGGTGAACGAGAAGCTGCCGCTACGGCGCGAACCCGGGAAGATCTTCTTGATGCCCGAGTAAATGTCCTTGGCCTGCTGCGACATCGTCGTGCGGACTTTTGGAAGGGGTTGCGCGCAAGTATACAAAAAGCGAGACGAACCGATGCGGGACTTTCGCCGTGACCCCCGCCTTGCCTCTTGAGATGTGAGCTTGCCGGGACTTGCAAAACTCAGTGTCTGTCACGGCGAAGGGTGGTCAAAATGCAAAAGAAGGTGGGGAGGCGGAAGGAAGAAAGGGCGCTTTTCGCAAAAGCGGGTGCAAAGTGGCACAGTGAGTGGGCGTACAGAGACCAGAAAGAACCGACCGTGTTTTGCGAATTGAGACGCCAGCTGTTCCATTGCCTGGTCTGAGCTTTTTACAGGGCTTTTGCGGTGCCCGTCCACCGGCTGATTGGCGGAGCGCCCTCGTCAGACATCTGGCCCCCATGCGCGTGTGTGGGCTCGGAGCACTTGGCGGATATTTAGGTGGCGATGGTCGACACGTAGTCGAAGCTACGTAGCGACAATAATTTTGGTGTCGCTTCGAGGCGAAACGGTCGCGACGATTGACTCGGGCCAGGAACGTTCTTGACAGGATGGGAGGCGAGTACCCTCGCCACTCGTTGACGGGCCGCACAGCGGTGCTGCAGTCGCTTGATGCGGACTTTAGTGAAAGAGTCAACTCGAAAGTGACACATATGCGAAGTCGAGCTGGCTCTCGAGCTTGAAACGTTGCACGCTGACTCCTTAGATCGATGGCTACGCTTTATTGACAGTCGTGGTTGTCTCAATCGTCCCATTGAGTCATCGCGAGGCCTGCACAATTGCTAACGCGGAGAGGAGCTGTTGCACACGCTGCCATCGTCCTCCAACCTCGAGCATCGGAATGGCCGAGCCGGGCCTCCCGTAGATGTCGCGGAGTGCACTTTGGGGTAGGATGTCGGGCATTTGCAACCAAGGACTCGCAAGCGACAAATGTTGCTAATACACGATGTGCTTCGAGACGCTAGCGCAGCTAAGATGTCCGTGCGTTTGCTCGCGAGGAGCGGCTCTTGATACCCGGTGAGCATGAACTAGCTGGGACTGGTGTACGAATTCGTCTCGCACTCTCCTTACATCAACTTCTGGAGTTTGCACGCCCATGGGTTGTTCGGACGTGCCTCTGGCCAGCACATCGGGCACACTGTTGAGGATGCAGCGCGATGGTACCTGGCCCAGTTCGTACTTGTCGTCAGCTCTGCGCAGCCGCCGCGACAAGTCCAGCGTGTGATTCTGGATCCTGTAGCTTGTGGACGCCTGCGACTTCTGCGCTGCTGCTTGGTGTGCACGAGCGACAGCACACTTTGGCGCGTGGTCGGCACCGCCATCTTGCCCGCGTCGAAGCTAGATCGCGGGCGGAAGCGACTTCGAGAAGGACAGCGAAACGAACGAGACCAGAAAAATAAAGTGTGAAAAATGATTTTGATTCTGTTGATGATCCTAAACGCGTTAGTGCCTCACGCATTCTTGGAAGCTACTCCTTGAAATGCTCACAACACAGCAGTTTGGTAGCAGTGATGGAGAACTCACTCGTTTCGCAGTATTCCATACACTATGCTTGAGATCCGCTCTGCACCTGGTTCAAACTCGCACTCGCTAATCGGGGGTTTGAAATATATAATTTCCGTGGTAGTTCTCTTCACGAAGGACCAACGCTGAAAATCAGTAGCAGTGCCGAAGATCTTGCCACAGTTTTCTCCTTTCTCAGCACAGTTTGCAATAAGGATGTCCATCAGCACGAAACTCTGGGCAGCGGCTGCATCAAGGTCGCAATTCCTGACCTCAACGAGTACGATCTTGCATTCCCCACGCTCGATCACGAAATCGGCCACCCCTTCGCTCCCACTGACATTGACTGGAGCTTCACTTGCGGGGAGGGTCCTCCTTGAAAAGAGCCTGTACATGGCGAGGCATTGCGAGAATCGACTTACTCCTCCTTTCCTTTGAGAAGGGGATCTGGAAAATCGTGCCTTCTTGGTCTTCAAGGTATTTCAGAGTAGACGCCAACTCTTGGAACCGTCCATTCTCCATCTTCACTTTCGGAACGCTGTCGGATCTTTTCGCAAGAGTTCGCTGTACATGTAGCGTCCCTCTACATCTTCCCATGACAGCGAGCTGCACGAAATAACTCCACGTGCTACATTGGCATGAACTTCTTCGTCTGCTTGGGTCGTATTATCAGACGGAGTCTGAACTAGCGGCATCGGTAGGCGTCATGTGGCTTAGTTGTTTCTGGTCTCGGTACTTGGTGGCTGATTGAACAATGCATTGCCTCGGAGTTTAGGCGGTGATGCGTAGCCATGTTTCGCAACTACTGTAGTACAAGTAACCGCGGATCTACATGTATCACCTGCCGCGAGTTCGCTTCTACTAGTACTACAAAAGAAACAGCGGAGCTGCCGCCCTGCCACGATGCGGGTGCTTGCGAGCGACTCAGATGATCTAAGCACTACAAGCTTTATTAGCTGAACGAGTAGCTCAGCTATCAGGGCACAATAATACACCATTCAACGTCACCCAGCAGCCGACCTGCTATTTTCCTACCGGTTTCGACGTCACCTGCACCTGTCTCCTAGAACCCCCGAAAACGTCCTCATCACAAAACCATTCCACGCTGACGCTGCTCGACACATTGGAGAAAGAATGCCTCGTATATTATGGCGTAGGAAGTCGCTCGCGTCCCCTTGACCTGCCACGACCAGCACCTAGACATGCCATCGCAGAAGGCTGAGCTACCTCCCTCTTGCAGATCCCGCTAGAGCTCCGCTAGCCAAGAGGGCGAGCAGACGACAGCGCTGCTTCCTGAGCTGAACAGAGCATCAGCTACCACCCGCAGCAACTTAGTTGCGCTTGGGGGCGAAACGGCGCGGGGGCGGGGCACGGCTCTTACGGGCCTCCACCGAGCGACCGCGCACGATGCGCTGGTGGATGGCGGCTTCCACGCAGTAGTAGTTCTTGATGTAGATCTTGGGCAGCGCGTACGACTCGTACACCGACGACTCCTTCAGGTCACGGATGGCCGACTGGTCCACGATGTTGCTGTAAGGAGGAAACACACGTCAATACCAAGTCAGTGCTCCGGTATTAAGGGGCTGCTGAGCTGTGCACGTACCGGACGACGAAGCGCTTGATGGCCTTGTCCTTCGGAATGAGCTTGGACGTGGACACGCAGTGCACGCGCTTCACGTGGCCGCGGCCCTTCTTGTTACGTCCATGGTTACGGCGCTTGACAGTCATGATTCCTCTGTTCTTTTCTCCAAATTGACTGCTCACTTGCTTGGGGATGGCGGGTTTGACCAAGCGCTGGCTGCCACCAACTTGCCCTGCGCCGTGATTGGGCGACGAGGCCGCTTTTGGACGAATCACAGAGATGGGGTCACTGGAGGAATGTGGTCAGTGTAGCGAGGGGGTAGTCGAACGGGTTCAATGACTGTCATTGAAGAGAGGGAGGAAGCTTAGAACGGAGTTGCTGCTTACATGGCTACTACATCGCTACCTGTACATGCATGTAGCGTTGCAAGGAAGACAGCGATTGTCTAAGGTGGTACATCAGCGTCTGCAGTGCAAACCCGTCAATACATGTTATTTTTCTCTCTGTTTGTGCTGGAAGGTGGTAAGTATAGTCGTCCTGGCCGTCTCCACCGACCGCGTAAGGCAGGCCAGAAGAGCAGCCGACCGAGAACGGTCGAGTCCGCATTGCAGAAGGACACGTTTACTTGAGGTGCTTCATGATCTGAGGAACCGACTGCAGCGACAGAAAACAATAAACAGCATAGAAGAACCGTTAGTGCTATCCATGACAACCCAACAATAAGCCGCAGCACAGCAGCACGTACACATTGGTCAATGCAGTGCAGGAAGTCGAAGTACTGGCCGTCGCAGGCGCCGACGCCCTTGGCCTTGACGCGCTCCAGACAGGCCTGGTAGGCGCCGAACGACTGCTCGCACTTGGGCTCGCACGCCTTGCGGATCGCGGGCATCACGTCGACAGGTTCTTCGTCGGACTGAGCAAACACATGCACAAAAAACACCTCCGTTAGCCTCGTCCTCCGCCATTGCAGCCTTCCGTCCCAGCCAGAACGCACCATTTTCAACAGCTCTCCAAGTCGCGAATGAGGGGACGATGCGAATGAGCGGTTCCGGGGGTCTGGCCAGTGAATTCGATCAGGTATGCGCTTGGATAGTTTTTTTCTACCTCAAACTGCTGCTTCGCTGTATCTGAAGAAGGCCGGTATGCGCTGGTACAGGTAGAAGTGCTACTGCTTCGCTCCGTCTAAGTGCGCCTGGACCACCCGAACGTGAGGCCTCCAGGCCCCTCAAAAGCTCTTCCTCTCGCGTCTGTGGCCATGCTCTCCCGAAGTGTGCGTGCTCTCCGCGCCGGTGCCGCGCAGCTCAACGCTCGCTCTGCCGCCGCCTCCTCTGCGGCTGGTTTCCACTCGTCCAGCGCCGTTGGAAGCAGCTTCGTGCAGGTACTGTAGCCCGAGATACACGCGAAAGAGTGCAGCGTCCCTAATTCGTCGCGATTCCCTGCTAATTCGCTGCGGTTTGCGCGTAATTAGCACCGCGACACGGAGGACAACAACGCCGACACGCCGTTCGACTTCACGCCCGAGAATTACGACCGCGTGCACGCGATTCTGGACCGCTACCCGGAGAACTACAAGACGTCGGCCATTATCCCGCTGCTGGACCTGGCGCAGCGCCAGCACGGCGGCTGGCTGCCCCTGGCGGCCATGAACAAGGTGGCGCGCATCGTGGACGCCAAGCCCATGCAGGTGTACGAGGTGGCCACGTTCTACACCATGTTCAACCGCGAGAAGGTGGGCAAGTACTTCATCCAGCTCTGCGGCACGACGCCCTGCATGATCTGCGGCTCGGAGGAGATCAAGACGACCATCGAGAAGCACCTTGGCATCAAGGAGGGAGGTGAGTGAACTCAATTGTTGCGGGGTTGGTGATAGATTGCTGATGTTTTTACTTTTTAATGAGCAGAGACCACGAAGGACGGTATGTTCACGCTGCGTGAGGTGGAGTGTCTTGGCGCGTGCTCCAACGCCCCTATGGTGCAGATTAACGACGATTTCTACGTGAGTTGATTCTGCAAAGAAGTTGATGGAATCAGGTGTGCTGACGGTTGTGGGGTTATTTTTTTCAGGAGAACTTGACGCCCGAGACCACGCGTGAGCTGCTGGATGCGTGCAGTAAGGACGCCCCGCCTCAGATGAACAAGTGGGGCAGCTTGCCCATGAACGGCCAGCTGTCTTGCGAGGGCCCGCAGGGCAAAACCACGCTCAAGTGGGACAAGACGCCCGGCCCGGGCTTCCGGATGCGCCCGGATGACGACCTCAAGCCCAAGGTGAACCCCAAGGACATCAAGGAAGCCATGCTGTACTAGGCAGCTGATGCTGGGATAATTAACTGGAGCACGGAGTGGGCGTTGCACTTCGACGTGGCACTCACGACCGACATGCTGACGCATCCTGTGTATTTCGGCGGATCTTGCTGGTCCCTGTCGTGACCGAAGGACCCTCAACTCTCACATAAACCGACACACAATAAACTGAATGCTCAATGCTCAAAGACTCAGGTGGCTCGATCTACTGTTCGACGCCGTGACAATCCGAGACCTGCATTGCTCCGCCAAATTGGCGCGAATCTCCATTTAAATTTCTGATCTAGAAGCGTGGAGTACTTTCCTCTTCAAGTGTAGTCGTATTGGAAATGGACTCGAAAGCTGTCTTACCGGTAGGCGCCGGACGGAAAGCTGACAGGCTTGGCCCTTCAACAACCCATACGTCCTTTCATAATTGAATATTGCAGGTTTCTAGTCCATCCATTTGATTGGGTGTAAGTCGACCATACAAACATCCCGTCAAAAATCATGGCTCGCCCTGCTGATCATCAAGAAGACCGCAAGCGCCGACGTTCGCGGTCACGTCCTCGCTCGCATTCCCGCTCCCCGCGTCGCCATCGCCGTTCACCTCCACCTCCCTCTTCGTCCTCTCGCACTCATCGCCAATCCCCGTCCAGATCCGACGTCTCTAGCGCTCGGGGGACGAAATCTACGCCAATTGCCAGCAAAACGCCGTCTCTGCCTGCTTTACAGCACCGTGAGGAGCTCTTAGATGCTTTAAAAGACAACCCAGTCGTGGTCTGTGTAGGAGAGACGGGATCTGGTAAAACCACGCAGATTCCGCAGTTTTTGCACGCCTGTGGAGCCTACACCAGAGTCAAACGGGACTCTGGAGACCAGGCTCAATGTGTAGCCATCACGCAGCCCCGACGGGTGGCCACAGTGTCCGTAGCTCAACGGGTAGCTGAAGAAATGGACACCAGAGTCGGGGGTGACGGACTCGTGGGCTACGCCATCAGGTTCGAGTCTTGCTGCAGTGACCAGACGAGACTCAAGTTCCTGACGGACGGAGTGCTCGTTCGGGAGTGTCTGAGCGACCCGTTGCTGAAGAAGTACAGTGTCGTGATGCTGGATGAGGCTCATGAGCGCAGTATCCACACAGATCTGCTATTTGGACTGCTGAAGCAGGTGATGGAGCGACGTCCGGAGTTTCGAGTGCTGATCACGTCCGCGACGTTGGATGCGGATCGGTTTGCAGAGTTCTTTGGGCAACGGATACCGGATGAGGAAGGGAACAAGAAGAGCAAGAAAAAGAGGAAAGAGAAGATCAAACCGTGTCCTGTTGTCACGATCCCTGGACGTGTGTTCCCAGTGGATATCTTCCACTCCAAGCAGAGACAAATCATGGGTCATAGAGGCCCGTTGTCGACGTATGTCCGCGCTGCAGTGGAGACCACGATGCAGGTGCACAACAGTGAAGAGCCTGGCCACATTCTGGTGTTTTTGACCGGTCAGCGGGAAATTGAAGACGCGTGCGCTCAGATCCGAGCTCTTCACCGAGAGCAGCAAGAGAAACAAAGGGACGAAATGGAACTGCGGGTTTTGCCGCTGTATGGCGCGTTACAAGGTCGCCGGCAGCGGGAAATCTTTGATGCAGTACCTGTAAATCGTGTTCGCAAGGTGATTGTCGCTACAAATATCGCTGAGACTTCGCTGACTATCGACGCCGTTCGCTACGTGGTAGACTGCGGCTTCACCAAGCAAAAGGTGTACAACCCGGTGCAGCAAATGGAGTCGCTCGTAGTTGTTCCGATCTCGAAAGTGTCAGCGCAGCAACGTGCGGGGCGTGCAGGTCGCACGGCACCTGGCAAATGCTACCGACTTTACAACAAAGTCTCGTATGAGGAGATGGCCCAGGAATCAGTTCCTGAAATTCAACGCACGAATCTTGCCAACACGGTGCTATACCTGAAGTTACTGGGTATTCAAGACGTGATTGGGTTCCCATACCTGGACCTGCCGGACGAAGACTCCTTGCTGGATGCATTGAGGCAGTTGTACGTCCTCGGTGCACTAAACGCAACTGGAGAAGCTACACCGCTCGGTAAACTTATGGCTGCGTTCCCGCTGGAGCCGAAACTCTCACGCGCTTTAGTGGAATCGTTACTTCTGGACTGCGGCCGTGAACTGACCCAAGTGGTTGCTATGCTTTCAGTGGAGAACGTCTTCGTTGAGACTCACCGCAACCAAAAGCATCGAGCTCGTGATGAAAGCGATGGTGAAGATGGCAAAGAGCCTGAATGGGAACAGCGCATGCGGGTGTTGAAGGAGGAAGGGCTTTTGCATGAGGATGGTGATCAGCTTACGCATTTGCTTCTGCTGAAGGCGTTCGAATCAGCCTCACGCAAAGCTCGTGGACATCGACGCGACCTAGAACATTGGTGTGAAGATCGCCGACTTCGACTACGAGCGTTGACAATGGCTGGGTCGATTGTGAAGCAGCTCCGTGATATCATCGACTCGCTTTCTCGCAGCGATATTGATGCGGTGAAGAAAGCCAGCGACACCCGTGACAGTCGTCGGGATGCCTCACTGGACGATCGTCTCCGTCAAGCACTTTGCGCAGGTTTCTTTATGAACGCAGCGCATCGATGCACGCTCGAGACGGTGTACAGGCTGCTGCATCACGACGACGATGGCAAAAAGCAGCTCAGCTCGTGCAGTTTCATCCGCTCTCAACGATGAACTATTCCGCACCGCCCGAATTTTGCGTGTACCAAGAACTTGTCGTTACCAGCAAGCCGTTCATGCGTGGTGCGCTAGCAGTGGAGCGTCGCTGGCTCGATCACTACAGCCAGGACAAACTTAACGTCTCTACAGCTCAACTGTACGCACTCTGTGGACGCCAGCCGCCCGCTAAAGAAAACGATCCGCACCAAGTCACACTGCATGATGCCGCTGCTGACCCACTTTCTCCTGCTACAGCTGCAAACCCCGCTCCAGTCTCATCCGACGCCGTTGCTGCTGCTCGTGCACGTTTCCTAGCACGCAAAAGGCAGTAAACGCACCCAAACACTATAAAAACACGCATGGATTCCTCGTATCTTACCCCTCCGTCCCCCGACCGTCTTCTATTGCAGCACGCAGTAGCCCTGCATGTCCGAGGCCTTCTTCACCTCGTTCAGCCCCTGCTGCGTCTGCTGCATGCTTTCGTGCACGTGGGTCTCAATGTCGTCAATAGCTCCCTGTTGGTCCTGCACAATAGCTGCCAGGTCCCGGAAGATCTCGTTCACCTGCGCCACGCTGCTGTGGATCTTGTTGATGTCGCGCTCGCGCTCCTCGATGAGCGCCTCGTTGTGCGCGATCTCGCCCTCCAGCTCGGCGAACTGGAACAGCTGCCCCTGGTGCTCGGCCACGATGACGCCGTCCTGCTGCTGCGCCACGAGCGCCTGCTGCTGCTGCTGCTCGCGCGCCGACACGCGCAGCACGGCAGCCTCCAATTGGCTGGAAATGGCCTCGAAGTCCTTGCACAACTTGCGCTTGATGAGCGAGTGGGCGGCGTCCGCGGGCACCCGAGCCAGCGCCTTGGCGATCTCCTCCTGCAAGAGGCAGGCGAAGCGGATGCGGTCGTGCAGGTCCTCGTCCACGGCGCCAGGGGCCGCGGCCGCGCGCTTGATGGCGAGCACCTGCCGCTGGAACTGCTCGAGCTTGAGCGTGGCGCCCTCCACGGCCTGACGCGCTTGGGAGGAAGGGAGGGAAAGGGTCTGCGAGGCGGTGGGGAGCGGTCCGGTGGCCGCGAAGTCGGCGAAGCTCATGGCCGGAAGCGTCGCCTTTGACTGATAAAATGAAAATGGAGAAGGGGTTATGGCTTGTTGGGGGATGTGGGGATGGATAACCTGGGAGAATGAATGTTGGAGGGTGAAGGTGGGGGGCGGGAACGGACTGTGGGAGATGATATGTTGTGGGAGTGGATGGTGAAGGGGTGTTTTGGGGACGAAGCGGGAGGCTGGTGTGGACATGTGGAGGACGCTCTGTTGAAGTTAGTGATGGTTAGGTGGGTGAAGAGAGCAGGGTGGAGGATGTTGCACAAGATAATACGCTTTGCCTTGGTCTTGCAGTACTTATTCAAGAAGGTTCCCAGGATTCCTCCCTATTCTTGACATCCGGTTAGCAGAGAGTTGGGTTTGAGGCATGTACGTACACCAAGCCAATGCTCGCTACAAAGTCCTCCAGCCCCCAGCTTGAAGACTTCACTGACCCATAACAGCAAAACTCAGCTAGTTCACAAACCCAGCGCTCCCAGGGAGTGAGAGTCACAGAATGTCGGCTATTGCAGCACCGATCACAACTTTCGATGGCTCGCTCCACTCTAACTTAGCAGCGCAGAAGACAGTCAGACATATAATAGTCCACCAACACCACTGTTGTTCCTTTTAAAGACCGTGGCTCCACGGTGGAGGACCATTCCATTCCGCCGTTGGGACCGATCAGTTTATGTTCGAATTGTAAAACCGCTCTCGACCATCAACTTGCCTGGCGATGCAGCCCCCGATTTGCCAACCACCGGCTCCCCACCATTTATAGCTCTTGTGAACGCAATGCGAGGCTACCCCAAGATGTATGGTGCCGTTGGGAATACTGGCGTGGTGACCCCAACTTCCTGCCAGGCCACGAAAGAATGGACCGACTGTCCTTCCCAGCCGCTGCTCTCAATCACCGGAACATTTTCAGACTCGAAGCATGCTGAGACCAAGTCGGACAATGGAAAACAGCTCGAACGGATCTCCAATTCCTTGCTCTACGGCGTCGTCAACTCCATCCGAGCCATCCCGACCATGTACGGATACGCAGTCATCATCTTCAGCCACCCCACGTTCGGAGCCTTCATGCCAGCGCTGTCCAAGCTCGTCATCTTCTCCAGCGCCGTCCACCAGCTCATGTTCACACTCATGAGCTCATTACCTTCGCCATCGGACAGGTCCAAGACGCTGGGCTCATCTTCCTGAGCGCCATGGCCACGTCCATCTGCAACTCGCTCGGACACCAAGTGTCTCCTGAAGCCAAAGTCGCCACCACCATCGTCACCATCGGCCTCGCAACCGCTGCATTAGGCGTCTGTCTCGTCGTCATGGGCCGCTACAAACTCGCTGCACTCGCGTCGTACCTGCCAATGCCCGTGATCGGTGGATACTTGGCATTCATTGGCATCTTCTGCCTCTACGCGGGTCTCGCACTCAGCACGGGGCTTGTCATCAACGACTTCTCCTCCATGCTGAGCATGCTCAGCGACAGTCACAACGTCTTGCTGTGTCTTCCGGGCTTCCTCGGCGGTGTCATCCTACTCGTCGTCTCGCAGAACTTCACAAACCCGTTCGCGCTGTCGACGGCTATCATGGTCATGCCGCTGCTTTTCTTCCTCGTTCTTGCAGTCGGCAGCATTTCACTCGACGAAGCACGAGACGATGGCTGGGTAGACCCCTTGCAGAAATCCGCTTCCATCACGGAGCTTGTCGACCTCTTCGACTTGTCGCTCGTGCACTGGAACCAGATCCCCCAGCAGCTCGTCACGTGGCTCGGCATGGTCTTCATCGTCGCCATCTCGTCCAGTCTGGATGTGGTGGCCATCGAGATCGACGTGGGCAGCAAACTCAACATCAACCGCGAGCTCAAGACCGTCGGCTGGTCCAACGTTGTCAGCGGCTTGCTAGGTGGCTACACAGGCTCCTACATCTTTGGCCAGACGATCTTCACCTGCCGCTCCAAGACCAACTCGCGTATCGTGGGCGCGTGTGTCATTCTCGCAGAACTCGCCATCGTGGCTGTCCCGGTGTCCGTCATGAGTTACGTGCCGAGGTTCTTCCTTGCGGCGACGCTCATCTTCGTGGCATTGGACCTCATGCTCGAGTGGCTGGTGCTCGCATATCGAAAGATGTGTCTGCGTGAGTGGGGCGTGGTGTGGCTCTCGTTCCTCGCCATCAACCTCGTGTCGCTGGACGTGGGAATGCTCATTGGAGTGGGCATCGCTGTCCTCAATTTTCTACTGAGCTACGTGCAAGTTCCCGTAATGAACCGCTGCTCCATCACTTCGCCTGTTGTACGGGACCTCACGCAGAGCACCATCTCGACAAGGAAACACGGAGCCGTCGCGTATATCGAGTTCAGTGGGTACCTGTTCTTCGGCTCCGCTGTTCAAATCATGGAGGGGGTTCAGAAGGCCATTCACGTCCGCAAACAAACCAAGAGGCTTCCAACGCACGGGTCGAACCACGTTGAGTGTGTGGATGGCTCTCCAGCCTCAGACCCCAACGCTCTGCCAACGCGGTACGTGGTCATGGACTTCAGCCGAGTGTCGGGGATGGACGTGACCGCAGCTCGAGGGGCCTTCTTGATTCTGAAGAAGTACTGCAAGAACCAAGGCATCTCGATGCTTTTCGCGAGTGTGCGGCCTAAGGTCCGCACTCTGTTGCTGAAGAACGAAGTGGTTGATGAACAGAACTTCTTCGAGACTGCAGACTCGGCCCTCGAATTGTGTGAACAGCAAATGTCCAGCGACATACTCACATCGTGCTCGAGATGACGCGTGAGCACTTGGACGCCTTGAATCTGCAACACTTTATGACAGTCTCCGCGACATCGTCGTGTAATCCATGGTGCTATCCCTCCCCAATCGCACAAATTCTTATTAGCCTGCTACTCAACAACTACGAGCAGCAATGCAGTAAAAGTAGCCAAACTAAACCAAATAAGACTTCAACCCACGTTTCATTTGTTTGATTGCCTGTCTACTGGTACCAGTAGCCGATTGCCATTATCGTGCAAAATTCTTCAAGTAGGCCTCCTTACACCACAATAGTTTTCTGCACGGCTGCTTGAAAAGAACGGTCTCAGTCAAAATATACTGTGTTCCCATCGATCGGAACTCCAGCATGTACGTACGTCTGCTGTCAGTTGAAGACCTGCTTTTGGCTTAACTCGAAGTCGATTCGACTTACCCAAATCGGTACCTCGCAACGTACAGAGGGATATGCTTCAATACCTCTGAACGTGTGATCACGGCGGGCATCAACTGGAAATCGGATCGGATTTCAGCGTCTTTCAAAGACATGAGTGCGATGAAACACACTTTTGCTTTACCTACAAATGGTTGCGCGAGCCTCCAGAGAACATCCTCATCGCACTTGTGCTTCTGGGCTTTCGTCAACTGCAGGAAACAAATTCGGCTTTCTTGCTCGTCCGGGAACTTGCACTTGGCAACCGCATCAATTGTTTCGCACAAACTGTCCGCCGGAATCCAGTAGTCTGCAAATGACAGGTCGGCCGCCCAGCTTTCCATCACTTGGACGCAATCATCGACGCTATCACCACTGCACTGGATCTTGCTTGCCGGCGGACACCTCATCGAACCCTTGTCCTTATCTTGCCACTCTTGTTTCATCTCCGTGCGATATACGTTGTCGTACTTGCAATAGTCTATGACAATTGGTTGTCCACCACACACTAGTGCATGAAAATATCCTTCCAGGGCAACATCTTCGAGACGATCATCCTTCATCCCCCGCACAATTCCAATGAGCTCTTCAAACATATTTGGCTCCAAATAACCGGTCAGGTGACGCAACACGAACAAGGAGTTCACAACGAGTTTCCACGTTGATGGCTTTACGTAGCATGTTGGGTTCGCAACGTCCGGCACACCCCACATACGGAGGCGATTAATCTGGTCATCTGAGCTGGCTCCAAGTGCAGTAAGTAAAACTCTCGCATGGTCAGATGTCTTCACTTTATCCAAGGCACGCTTCACACGGTATCTCGCATTAACG
Organism: Phytophthora syringae; assembly: GCA_012656105.1. Classification (NCBI taxonomy): domain Eukaryota; phylum Oomycota; class Peronosporomycetes; order Peronosporales; family Peronosporaceae; genus Phytophthora; species Phytophthora syringae. The sequence continues at coordinate 23,327 of JAAKBD010000158.1, forward strand.
TTCAAGAAATCACGAAGGCAGCCACCAGAAACGAAATACCTATCAGCAATTTCGTCCTCTGCCGGCGTCTTGAACGCACGCGCCAGAAGCTCCAAGTCTGCAAGCTTCCAGTATGACGTTAAGCAGCGAGTAACGAAAGGAGTACCCTCATTCTTCACATAAAATTGTCCCGAGGTTGTCAACAGGGTAAAATCGGCTATTCGCCGCAAACGACTGGAATAAATACTCTTGTGATCGAACCCGTCGAGGCACGGCCAGAAGAAATCATCTGTGCGGGACTTCATTTCATCGTAGACACGGTCGTACGTCTCGCCATTGTCTGCATCCCATTCATAGTACTTTTTCTTATAGAACAAGCGGATAACACTGGTGCCCCGTCCACCGAGAACTCTGCGGAACCACAAAACTGGCTGTTCGGTCGTGACTGCGACGTAAAAGCAAAGTAGCGCTAAGACGCAGCTCTTGCCTGTCCCTGGCCCTCCCAGTAAAACAAACTGCTTGTCCAAGTCGCCGGAATCAAAGTTCTTCTTAAACCGCTTCAGATTCTCCAGTATACAAAGTACCTCCTTCCGCACGAAAAACCGGGAGCCCGTAAACCCAACGATGTTGCCAATCGCTGTGATGTCCTTCACTTTTCCACAGTCTTGGTCGTTCCAGTCAAACAAGTGCAAGAAGTCTCCTTCTGTGGGTAAGAAGCCCTGCTTGGGACACTCCTTCAGCAACTCGTCAAAATCGATCTCTTTCGACTCTAGAGCCGCAGCAAGTGCAGTATCTCTCTTCCGTTTCTTATCTTTCAGAACCGGAGCCACCGCAGCACGTGAACTTGGCCCGCACCCGGTGTAAACTTCTCTCTAAACTTCTCTCCAAAGTACTTGGGGTCGTTGAGCCACAGAGTCGAATCCATCTGCTCGAAGCCTTGCGAGTTCCCATTCTCATCCTGCGTTACAGGGATCACGTCAGCAGGCGTCAAAGCTGCCGCGCCAGCCCCAGTCAGCCACGCGCCGTCCTTCGTCGCCAGGAAGAGCTGCAATTCGTTTGCAGGAAACTGGTACATATTCTCTTCCTTGATCGCCTTCTGCAAGTGGCCCACGGACAAACTCGCGTCGATGTCCACAGGAAACGCACCCCCAGGCCCTCCAACGACAGCACAGACGAGAGTCACCATCTTTCTTTCAGGCCGCAGATTCTCGAATGAGAGACGTAGATCACGTGTGTCCAACCGATGGCGAGAGCGTCAGGAGTCATTCTGGGAATACCTCGCTAGAGGTCTATGTTTGCCATCGCACTTCGGTCGGAAACAGTCGTGGGGTCACAATATGTCATAGGTAAGAAAGGTTCTCAGACATGGCTTAGCATAGGGCTTAGATAGTATGCCGCTCTGAGGTAGTCGATTGGCTCTCTGGCAAGCGCGCGCGTTCTCAGCTACGAAGCCGATCGCCACCATCGTGCAAAAGACTTCATCCACCACCACAATAGTTTTCTGCACGGGAGCTCAAAAGGTTCTGTCCGAAATCCGCGGTTTCAATTGGCGGCCTGAAACCGCGTGGCATTGCCCAATTGCGAGTGCTGTGTAAACCTATGACACCAACCTGTTCGGATTTCTGGAAACATATATATATATGCTGTTGCTGTTGCGGTTGCTGCCGCAATCCAGATTCAGACTAAGATGAGCAACGAGCGAATCCTATGTACTGGTAGCGTTGCCACTGTAAGTTACCGGCACCGATGGCAGGTTTTGGCAAGGAAGTGACAGAATTCGTTCGCCAATCTCATCTTTGGAAAAATACGAGTGAAACACCATATTATGGTGTTTCACTCGTATTTTATATTATAAGGACTACGTTAACCAGAATATCGTCCAGAACTAAAGAACTCAGAGCGTCCAATTCGAGTTCGAGGTGTCACTCTATCTCCAAACTCACAGCAGCCCGTGTAAGAAGAATCGTTCCAAAACAAGAAATTCCAATCAGGTAATCGTGATGAAGAGCTGCCAGTGCCATAGGGAAGTTCTTCATCTTCAGGATCTGTTTAGTACATTACAAACCTCCATCCTATCCTGTGTAAATTTCCCGAGCACATGCACTTCCAAAGTTGTGATCTCGCTCTTGCACGGCCACTGAGCCTCTCACTTTGCGTTCGTCCCGCACGAGTCGCTACTCCCGCAGCGGTTTATCCAGACGTTCGCTTGAAATGGCGTCCAAAGTCTCCATCGAACATGACAAGAGTCACATCACTCCGTCCCGAGCGTTCCTACTCAACTCCGTACCGAGTTCTTCCATTGGCAAAGTTCATACAGCGCACACCCAATGACCAAGTTCTCCAACTCGGTCATGTATGGCGTTGTCAACTCCATCCGAGCCATTCCGACCATGTACGGATACGCCGCCATCATCTTCAGTCATCCGGCCTTCAGGCACTACATGCCCGCGCTGTCCAAGATCGTCATCTTCTCCAGCGCTCTCCACCAGCTCATGTTCACGCTGCTCAGTTCGCTGCCATTCGCCATTGGCCAGGTACAACACGTTGGGCTGATCTTCCTCGGAGCAATGGCGACTTCAATCTGCAATTCGCTTCAAGAAGACGACAACGTCACAGCGGAAGCGATCGTGGCCACCACCATCGTCACTATCGGTGTAGCCACGGCCTCCTTGGGTGCCTGTCTTGTTGTCATGGGGCGATTCAAGCTGGCCACTCTCGCTTCGTACTTGCCTATGCCAGTGATCGGAGGATACTTGGCATTCATCGGCATTTTCTGCTTGTACACGGGTTTTGCGTTGAGCACTGGACTCGCGATCGACAATTTCTCGTCCATGTTGAGTATGTTCGAGGACCTTCACAACGTCTTGCTGTGTCTTCCGGGATTCCTCGGCGGTACAGCACTACTCGCGCTTTCAAGAACTTCAGGAACCCGTTTGTGCTGTCTGCAGCTCTCCTGGTAATGCCTGTGGCGTTCTTTCTCGTGCTGGTGAGCAGCAATACGACGCTAGACGAAGCACGTGCGGACGGGTGGGTGGACCCTGTGGCGAAATCTGCCAGCATCACGGAAGTTGTCAGTCTCTATGACTCGACTTTGGTGCACTGGGATCAGATCCCCAAGCAAGTTGGTACTTGGGTCTGCATGGTGTTCGTCGTCGCTTTCTCCTCCAGCCTCGAAGTCGCCGCCATTGAGATCGACACTGGCAGCAAACTCAACGTCAACCACGAGATCAAGACCGTCGGCTTGTCCAACATCGTCAGCGGTTTGTTTGGAGGGTATACCGGCTCGTACAAGTTCGACCAGACCATCTTCACCTGCCGTTCCCAGACCAACTCGCGTATCGTCGGTGCTTGCATTATCATCGCAGAGCTGGCGATTGTTGCCATCCCAGTGTCCGTCATGAGCTACGTGCCGAGGTTCTTCCTGGCCGCAACACTCATTTTTGTGGCTTTAGACCTCATGGTCGAGTGGCTGGTGCTCGCTTATCGCAAGATGTACGTGCGTGAGTGGGCTGTGGTGTGGCTGACGTTCCTCGCCATCAACTACTTCTCGCTCGAAATTGGCATTCTGATTGGTGTGGGAATCGCTGTCCTCAACTTCCTGCTGAGTTATCTGCTAGTGCCGGTCATGAAGCCTCACTCCCAGCTCGTAGCCTCCGTGCCGAACTTTGGAGAGAGTGCCGTTCCTCGCTTTTCAGCTGCAGTGCCGAATTTCGGGGAGAGCGTCATGAGTTTCCGTCCTAACGCGTCGGTGGCAGGACGAAACTTGGCACAAAGCGCCGTGTTCAACAGGAACCAAGCTGCGATCGCCCACTTTGAGTTCTGTGGGTACCTGTTCTTCGGCTCGGCAGTGCAAATCTTGGAGCGGGTACAGAAGGCTGTGTACGTCCAAACGTCAAACAGTGACGACTCAAGGGAACGCAACGTGAATCAAGCTTCCTCCCAATCCGCGCGTCCGTGTGGGATGTTCCAGTCGAATGCTTGGACGGATCACCTGCTTCAGACGATCACATGCCGACCGAGTGCGTCGTCATGGACTTCACGCGCGTTTCCGGCATGGACGCTACTGCAGCTCGAAGTGCCTTCCTGATCCTGCAAAACTACTGCAAAATTCGCGGCATCACCGTCGTCTACGCGAACGTCCTTCCCAACATCCGTGGGCTACTGCTGAAGAACAACGCCGCCACCGAGGATTCGTTCTTCGCAACGGCCGACTCGGCTCTCGACTTTTGCGCAAAGAAAATGATCACCGATGCTGCTGTGCCACAACCTCGTGGGTCCAAGAACGACCCCATTAGTCTGCTGCTGCATCGGTACTTGGGCGAACCGGACAACTCGAAGCTGCTAAAGGGCGTCGACCGGTTCTTCAGTAAGCTCGAAGTACGCGCAGGCCACGAGTTCTACCACGTTGCTCAGTCTTCGGACTGTTTCTACTTCCTCGCCCGAGGCGGCGTCACGCTATTCGTGAATGACGACGGCAGCGTTGCACCGAACCGGCCGCTCACGCAGCTACAGACTGTGCTGCCCGGTGCCATGTTCGGTGAGGTCTTTTCTTCAGCCAACAGTGTCGACAGACAGCAGCCACCGCTTCGGAGCCCTGCACCGTTTTCGAGATGAATCGTGAACAGTTCGACGCCATGAAGGTACAGGCCGCCACACTCTCCGTCAGCTTCCTCGACGTGGTGGTGCAGTCCATTCTCAAGTAGTCAGAGGAAACTACTTCAACTTGCCACTTGCAAGTACATTCAGTATCAACCATACCCATTCTATCCAAACATTGTCGGCTTTACCTGGTTGCCTTTTCCTTAGACACTTGACGTTGAAGTGCTGATCTATTGTGAATTTCGAAGCACACAATATTGCACTACGGAATGCTTATTTGTATGCGTTTATCCTCTGAAGAGTGACATTTTACTACATTTCAAAGAGTGACCTCAAGTCGCGCTTTTCTGGTCTCAGAACTGAACTTGACCAGCATCAAAAGGCTGCCGAGCCGCTCGCCTCCGATGGCCATGTACGAGGTGCAGGAGCCGTGTTACTACTCGGTGCTGGACGTGGATGCAGATGCCAGGTACGCCCTCGTCATCCCGCAATCGCGGCCCTCATCCGACGCCTGTAGCGCTCAAAATCCCTCTGCGAAGCGCTCTATTTCTAACTGTAGCATCCCCATTTGCAGTCCGTCCGTGATCGTCAAGGCCTATCGCTCCATGGCGCTCAAGTACCACCCAGATAAGAACCGAGACGCAGAGCCGGAGCAGTTCCAAGCGATCACCGAGGCGTACGAAGTGCTGTCGGACCCGGAGAAGCGGCGGCTGTATGACCATTACGGACCATCACTCAAGCCCCGACTGGGGAGACTTTTGCCCAATTGGCGCCGCTGCTGCTGTCGTTCGCGACGGGTTTCATTGGCTCGAGCGCCCGCACGTACAGCGGCACAATGAGCACTCGAGCCATGTTCGGCTGGGAAGTGTGTCTGATGGGCGTCGCAGGCATGTACTACTGCTACCAGCCAGGCAACAAGGACAGTGGGAAGCCCCAGCTCAAGGCGAAGAGAGATGTCGTGTCCGTGTCGGACTACGTGACCATCACGTCCATGGGACTGGTGATGGGGAATTTCACAGGCTGGGCAGCTACGTCTGTGCTGTTGTTTTGCAAAGCGGTTGTGCTTGGCGGGTGAGCAGGGGACTAGGGAGGGAGTTTGTGGTGTTGCCACAGATAAGTGAGGTATAAAGGATATGATGGTATTTCGTTGAGGGTTACCACACCATGCTGATAGTAAACTCACTGCTTTTTGAAGAGGTGACGCTGACAGATCTACGCTTGATTGCAGTTGCAGTGGGTGGTGTACAATAAAGGGATCTATCTACCCATGGCAGAGCGACTTGATCATGGCAGAGCGACTTGAACTTGATCGGCGTAACGCCAAATACATCTGCTGAGGCATGCCAGATCTAGCAGCGCAATGGACTGCTGTTGCTCTGGTTCAAAAGCAACAGCACATGTCGGCTGTATATACCTGTGTGCTGCTCAGTTTTAGCACGCTGGCTGGCTCCACCGACTACTATAGTTTTTGGCCCCGCCCCAATGAACTCAATGAGCTCTAGGTTCGACATTCAGATGCGGTGCCTTCTCCAGTACGTTTGGTCGCCTGCTACATGTACATGCCGCCAGACTGCCTTTTCGGTACTCGAAACCAGATGGCTAACTTCAAGCATAATCATGTGCTCATCGTCCAGCGATTGGCTAATTCGAGCATAATCAAAGGTCATGTGTTATTGACGACCAAGTCTCTTCCAACAACTTCAGTCCTTCGAGTCGCAACGTGAGAGGGGCTGCGCTGTTATAGATGTACGTGCATGGGCGATCGCACACGCCTCTCCTGCTCCTTTCAGTATATTTCATGGCAAAGCTTCTCCATTGGCATCCTCCCAGCTGGCACGGCAGTCAACATGACAGCAGCGCGATGAACATCATCACACTGAAGGGCAGGCCGTCCTGTTTGCTGCTTGCGCCGTTTTGGACCACAGACCTTGTGGTCTTGTGACAAAGAGCATGTCCGGTCATAAACACTTTCTGTTTCCGTGTATGACGCGCGAAATCACGGCAACAGTGCAGAGACCGCCGGCACGCTCCAGCGTTTTGTAACATGTGAAAGCGTCTCTTGCAACTTACCCCTGACTGCATCTGTCGGAGCTGCACGCGCGAGTACTGGTACATGTAGTGCGCACTACTGGTATCCTCTCGTCTCATCCGTCTGTCATTTCCAATTTGGAGTTCCAGCGCCCAAGTCTCCTAGCCGCCACTCCAATGAAGACTTGCGCCTTCCTCCTCGGCTTTTCCGCCTGCGTAGCCTCGCTCGTCTCGTCTTCGCTAGTCGTCGACACGGCGCCCGACCACCTGCGTGCCTACGTTTTGCCCAAGAACCACGGCGAGGCGGTGAAGATCGGCGACCAGGTCTACCGGTTCTCCGTCACGGGAAACTCGTCGGATTTCGCCTTCACGCTGCTGCAAACGAATGCACCGGACTCCACGAGTTTGGGAGTTCTTCCGCACATCCACAAGACCCACTACGAGAACTTCTACTGCACCCGCGGCCGCTTCCAGCTCTGGGCCGAGTCGTACAACTCCTCCGACGAGCAGCAGACGCGCGTGCTCACTCAGGGCGACTATGGCGCTGTGCCGCACAACACCTACCACACGTTCCAGGTGCTGGACCCGGACACGCAAATGACCGGCGTGATCCAACCCGGAGGCTTCGAGGAGCTCTTCGTCGCGCTCAAAGATTCGTACTACAACTCCAGCACGTACTCGAGCTTTGAGCCCTCGCACACGAACACGTCTGCCGGTTCGAACCCCGACACCATCTCGGCGTTGGAGTCGTTCGATGTCTACGCTCAGTTGGCGTGGGAGACTCGCAGCGACACGGTGAACGGAACCGCTGGAAGTGGCAACTGGCACAACGGGGAGAACGAGCTCGCGGACGATGGCCACACGCCCTTCTTCGTGGCCAAGAACTACGCGCAGAAGTACCTCAACTACGAGAACGGCTACAAGCTCTTGGCACCTGTGCAGAAGGGTCCTCAGAGCGGTAGCAACTTCACCATGGGGACGATCACCATGTCGGCCAAGGCGGACAACGAGACTGCCAACACCATCACGCCCAAGCAGCCGCTGGCGTTCCAGCTCGAGGAGGGGCAGCTGGCGGTTGAGATTGACGGCGAGTCGGCGCAGCTCATCGACGGCGACGTGCTCTTTGTACCGGGTAACACGACCTTCAGCTACTACGCGACGGTGCCCGTGACCAAGTTCCTGTACGTGAGCGGCGGTGCCGACGGCTTCGACCAGGACCTGCTCCAGAACAGCGTCGAATGGGACTATGCCGTCTACCCCGCGTACGCCGGCTACTCGGCTTAGACTATGCCGTTTCCTCTCTAAAAACCACAAAATCTAGCATCGATTTAGCGTTCGTCTCCATCGGAATAGACAACCGTTAGCGCTGACTCAGCAAAAGAAAAGGCAACAAGTCAGATCGTCTTCAGCTGGTCGTAAGTCTCAGGTCGTGTGGTTGTGGCCGAAATCAGCCAATCGCCGTGTGACACCAAAAATAGTCTCTAAACGCAGTCTCACTTGCCTTTTTGCCATGGAGCTGCCGAAGGTGTCGACTTCTGCGGAGAGAGGCGCGGGCGTGCGCAAGCTGCTGGTGCAGGGCATTTTCCTGTCCACGGGCGTTTTCTCACGTGCGTGGCGCAGTTCATTTTCTACCAGGGGCAGGCGACCAGAAGGCTATGCTGCTCCCGCTCTGCAACTACCTGGGGATGATGCTCGTGGGCCTTTTACCCGCGATGGGCGTCGCTGCTGCCAAGAAGACGACGCAACACACCAAGAAACAGGACGACAAAGCGCAGCAGCAGCAGGTCAGCAGCTCCCCAGAGGACGACGTGGAGCCCGAACGCACCCACGCACAGACGGACGCTGTGACGCCGAGCAAGAGGCGCTCAACGGACTTGGACGTGCTGGACATGGAGCTCACACGACGCGCTGCAGCGGCAGAAGAGGACGACCAGAAGCAGCAGCTGCTGGAGGACTCGGACAGCACCGACGACGAGAAGCCCGCGCTCGGCTTCCGCGTCACGCCGTCGTCCGTGTCCTTCTCGCTGTCCACCGTGCAGCTCTGCATCGTCGTGTCGGTGGTGCTGGACTTTGCCGGCTGCATCTTCTCCAACGTGGGGCTATCGATGGCCGGCAGCGGGCTGTACCAGGTCGTGTACTCGTCCGTGATCTGCTGGTCGGCGCTCATGTCCAGGTTCATCCTCAAGAAGGTGGTGTCCAAGGAGGAGTGGTTCGGGATCGCTCTGGTCACGTTCGGACTGGCGTTCAGTGCGCTGGGCGAGTCCGGGAGTGGACGGGACAACTCCGTTGTGCTCATGGGCTGCTTCCACACGCTGGTGGGCGCAGCGTTCTACGGAGGAAACTACGTGACGGGGGAGTACACGCTCAAGCTGGCGGAACGACCGCACCCGAAGGAACTGTGTCTGAAGATCGGCGCGGCGTGTGTCGCGATCATCGCTGTCTACCAGAGCATTTTCGTGCTGCCTGAATGGGACGCATTGGTGACGAAGCCCATCGCAGAGGCGAACGGCAACACGATGCACATTGTGGCTGCGCTCGTGGCGTACACGCTTTCCCAGCTGGCCCACGGCCTGACGTACTTCGTGATGCTCGAAGCGAGCGGTGCCGTCACGACTGGGATCATGCAGAGCTTGCGCGCCGTGTGCGTGTTCATCATCAGCTCGATGCTGTACTGCAGCCAGCAGGAGTCGCAGTGCTTCGACACCAAGCGCGGCGTCGCCACGCTCATCGTCGTGAGCGGCGTCATGTTCTATTCGTGGGCTAAGAGCCAACAGGGCAAGGCAAGTGTTCTCGCTCCGCCGTCGTCGCTGCGACGACCAAAGAAGGACCCCAAGACGAAGATGGTGGCAGGCAAGAACTACGTCGTGTAGCTCACGCGGTTGTATCTTATATTCACATATTTTTTCAGTCCGCGAGCAAGCTTTCCGTGAGCGATTGCAGCTTTTGCAGTCGCAAATTGACGTCCTCAGGAGACAAGTTGGTACGACGAGGACGCTCCGAGTTCCTGCGATCTACCGAGTCGTGACCCACATCGTCCCCATCGAGCGAATTTGGCGTCGAGATCTCGTTGATGCTCATTCGACCGCCGTGGCCTTCGTCTCGCTCGTATTTCAGCCCTCCTTTTGCTGCAGTTGTTTGCGACGCCACTGTCCTTTGCTTTAAAGGCGGCGCTTCCTTCGTTTGTGTAGCTACCGTCTCGGTAGGTGTCGGCTCTGCCAGTACAGAGGCCTCCGCCACTTTTCGCTCTTGCTCTCGCAATGAGCTCAGGATCGTGTTTCGTTCGCGTCGTAAGCGACCCAACTCGGTGTCGCGCCGGTGGACTTTTCCTCTAGACTCGCCACACGTTCCGTCTCGTGGGCGAGAAGTGCCTCTTTCTGTCGTGAGAGATCGCGCTCGAGCTGTCGGATGCGCACCTGTTGTTTGCTGTGGTCAGCCTGCAACAGCGAGTGTGCCAAACGCACATCCTGGACCTCCGTCTGCCAAATATCCTGCTCGTGTTGCAGTCGCTCACCACCTTCCATCTCGAGCTTCTTCTTGTGCTGCTCGAACTTTTGCTTCTGGGCTGAAAGCTGCTGGCGTAATTTCTGGGCTTCCAGCAAAGCCTCGTCGCGGGCCGCCTCCGCAGTTTCTTGCTTCTTCTGGGTATGACGCACCTCCTCGGTGTGTTCGTCCAGCTTGCGCTGAAGTAGATCTTTCTGGTGTGTCAGTTCGCCACTTTTCGCTTCCCATTCTCGACGAACGCTGCGTACTCGGTCTCGCAGATCGTGGACATCACGTGCTACAATTCGGCGAAGGCGCTCGCGGTCGGCCAGCAATACAGCGTTTTGCTGGACAAGTTCAGCGTGGCTTAATGTTTGCAGTACCCTGCGCTCTTTACGCCGCTTGTGCGCTGTGCCCTCTCCATCAGCTTGCTCTGTTGGCTCCTCGGTGAAATTATAACTTGCGAACGGCCAGCTCGGCAACCGATTGCTTTTAACTGCGGTGCAGAGATCGCAAGCTCCACTTGACTTCTCAAGCGCAGCGCCAGCACCATCCGCGGCGTCGTCGTCATGATCGTGCAAAAGCTCAGACAACGACACAGAGCTCTCTGGGATGAAGAATAGCAAAAATTCACCCCAAGTGAGAGTGGTCGTCGCGCCACCAGCGAGCGACAACTTCCGGATAGCGGCTTCCACGTGAGTTACGAGATTTTGCATCTTCTTGGGACCTCCAATAGCAGTGAGTACGCCTGGATCATCTCGCCGCAGTGATTGAAGTAGCACCTGTGAGCGTACCAGCCCCGCGCCATAAGCATCCAATCGGTGAAAAAGTGCTCGCAACGCTGTCTCTGTGACTGGCCTCAAAATCTTCCCATCACCAGGCGGAGGAGGTATCACAACGCTATCACTGTTGCCATCGTTCTCATTCTTCGAGTTCGGCTTTTTCAGCGTCAGGTTGCGCATCTGCTCCAGTCGATGAGCCCAAACTCGGCGTTCGGCCTCTAGTGCAGCTTCACTGTTGCGTAAGCGCGCTTCTCGGTGAGCTACTAAAGTAGCTGCCACTCCAATCCTTTCCTTGGCAAGTGATAGTCGCCGCTCCAGCGCCTCTAGTCTTACAGACCCATTGTGCAGTTGTTCCACTTTGTCCCGGACTTGACCACCTGTGAACCGAACTACAGTCTCAGCCAACTGCTGAAGCTTTTCACGTTCCAGAGCCAAGCCGCGCACTGCTTGTACGGCCTTGGAATTAGCTTGTGTTTGCCGATCTTGAGCTTGGCGGGTTGTCACAACCTCCAGATCTCGCTGAGCCTCAAAATCAGCAGCGCGCTGCCGCCACATCTCGATCTTCTCTTCGCAGCGCGTAAGGTCGTCACAGATCTGAGCTTCTTGTTGCCGGTATTCCTGGATATCAGTCTCGTGTGCAAGTTCGCTCGATCGATTTTGCACCATAAGAGCAACACACTTCTCACGCCAAGCAGCCATAAGTCGAGTGTATACGGCCGCAGCTGCTTCTACCGTCGGCACAGCACCGGTATCACCTTTAGCCGCCACACGCATATGCGAACCAGCGTTTTGATCTCCAAACCGAGCTAGTGTGTGCCTCATAGTTTTGTCCTGCACCGCTAAGATGCCCTCCAGTGCCTCCACTCGGCTCTTCAGCAGTGTTTCTCTCGTTTCCAGATCCGATGCCTCTGTAGTGCGATCTTCGTGAAATCTCCTAGTACTTTGGTGCTGTGTATCTTGAAAATCGCGCGTAGTAGCGTAGGGGTCACTTTGCCTGTCCCGAATGTAGTCGTTTTGTCCATCCGGCCTCCTTGCTGACAGAAACATAACTGGTCTTTCGACCGCCGGTGTCATCGTTGATGCCGTTGCTGCTAGCCCGGGATTTATAGGGCGTCTTTCGTCTTCATCCGAACTGGGGAGTTCCCCACATCACGTCTAAAGTATCTGTTGTCTTGTCCGTCCGACCTCCTTGATGCTAGAAACGTAGCTGGTTTCTCAACTATCGGTGCTGATTCCGCCGTTGCTTGTACGGGTAGTGTAGGGCGTCTGTCGTCCTCAACATGAGCGCGAAAGTCCCCCAAATCACCTCTGTAGTCCCCGTCGTCCTCCCACCTCTCCTTCTGCTCCTCACCCCCACCAACCTCCACTCTAAGCGTCGCGATCGGCGTCATCGGTGTATTCTCCCTGTTTCTCTGCGTCCGAAGGCTTTCCGGAGTCAGCAATCTCGTCGGCGACGGCTCTTTCGGCGGCGTCGCGTCTCCCAATCTGCGTCTTGAGCTGCAATTTCGCGTACAGCCTCTCGGCCGCCGTGACTTCCCGTCCGTCGAGCGACTGCAGCTGCGGCAGCATGGCCAGAACCTCGCGCCGGTACGCGGGCGTCTCCGCCACGGGGTTCCCGTCCAGCGACAAGTGCCGGAGCTGCGGCAGCGACTGCAAGAAGCGCAATTCGCTCACGAGCGCCACGCGGTTATCTCCCGCGTCCAGCGTCTGCAGCTGTCGGACGGTCGCGAGCGGCCGCAGCGACTCGAGCGCGTTGCCGCGCACCCGCAGCAGATTCAGCTCCGGCAGCCACGCGCCCAGCTCGTCCGGCAGCGCGGCCAGGCGGTTGGCGCCCAGATCCAGCTGCGTCAGCGAGCGCGGCAGTAACTGCAGGTGGCGGACGTCACGCAGAGCATTGCTCGACAGGTTGAGGCTCTGCAGCGCCGGGTAATCGGCCGCGATCTGCCTCGCAAGCTCCGGCGTCAGCGTGTGGAGCGGCATTTGGTGTGGCGCACACGAGTTGACGTGGTGTGGCGCACACGACATTATTTGGTGTGGTGCACCCGATGTGATTTGCAGCAAAAGCCAATACCAGTACCGGTACGTCACGGGCATTTAGGGAGCGATGCGGGAGCGCGTGGGCAGCGGCGCGTCGCGCACGTCCGACATGGAGGACCTGGAGGAGATGCTGGAAGTGCGGATGCTCGGCAGCAACGGCAGCAGTAAAATGCTGCTGCCCGTGGTGTCCTCGTCGCGGTTTAAGAGCGCGGACGACGACGACAACGACAAGCAGGGGAGGAGGCGACGCAGACGCGACTGGCTCAAGCGACTGCGCGGCTCCGTGCTCTCGTGTCTGCTGCAGACGCCCGGCGGTGCGCGCTCGGCGTGGAAGTTCGCGCTGCTGCTGGGGGTTCTCGCTGTGCTGGTGCTCGGGGGCTCGGCGCTCCTGGCGCTGGAGGTCGTGGGGCGACTGAGCTTCAACGGGTACTTTGTGCCGCAGCGCGCACACAACGGACAGCTGGGGTTTTACCACGAGATGGATGTGGACATGCAGACGCTGAGAGACGCCACGGGACGGCCGGAGGGAAGCTCTTCCCGGCGTCGGCGCTGAACCCGAGAGAAGTGAAGGCGTGGGTGGCGGAGCGCAGGAAACGCACCAACGGCCGCAAATTCCTGGTGGGGTGCACGTCGCACTGGAAAGGTTATGTGTTGCGGTCGTTCTTGTCGCTCTTTCAGGAGCTCAAGAGCGAGCACGGATGGGAGGACCTCGACACGTCCGAGAACCCCATGAAGGCCATTTACGACATGGACCGCAAACGAGCACCCAGCGTCATGCTCTTCTGCTTGAACTCGTTCTACTACCCGATGGCGCTGCTGCAAGAGTACAGTGCGTATTTCCACGAACTGCGCGCGCTGGGCACGATTATTGCGGTCTGGAACGACGACCTGCACTACTACGACCAGTTTAACCCCATCACACTGCGAGATGAGGTGCTGACGAAGGTGGATGTGCTCGTGGGCACCTACACGTACTTCATGGACGACTACTTTGCTCAGGTCACCGACACTGTGAACGAACGGGATCTACCCCTGACGGTCTGGTTGCCCCACTCGTCAGGCCCTGACTTTGTGAACGCTTCGTTCAACGAGTACCCGATCAACAAGGTTATCCTGTCAGGAAAGCTGGGCTCCAACTGGTACCCGTTGCGTCACTGGCTGGGTATGTATCAACAGGACCACCGGGATATCATGGACGTGTATCAGCACTCCGGCTATTACGTAGCCGACAACCAGTCCAGTATTTACGCGTCGTACCTGCGCTCGTATCGCACGGGCATCACGACAACGCTCATCTTCCAGTACGTCATTGCCAAGATTTTCGAGATCCCTTGCACAGGAGCGCTGCTGGCCGTGAACCGCGACGTGGCGCCGCTGCTCGCTGCATTGGGCATGAACGACGGCGAGCACTACGTGAGCTTCGACCGACGAGACCCGGAAGCATTCATTTGGTGGGCGAACGAGCCGAGCAACTGGCCGGAGATCGACCGGATCCGTCTCGCTGGCATGGAGCTCGTACGGGAGCAGCACTTGGTGGCGAACCGCGTCAAAGCCCTGGACCTGTTCATGATGGAGGGCGAGGCGGTGTACCAGAACCCGCCGCCGCTGCGCATCACGAGTCCGTGTCCGTCCAAGGCGCTCCCGGACGAGAGCGAGTGCCAGAAGCGCTTCGATCGCGAGTCGTTCTACAAGTGCGACCGCTGGTTCTGCGGCGCGAACTCGCTCCTGCCGCTCTGGCGCTGAGTAGATAGACCACGCAACAGTACTATAAACTCACTCACATGTCAACGCATGAAAGGGTTAATTCATCTCGACAAATTGTTTGTCGTACTTAATGGGCTTTTAGGAAATATAGAAGATGATGCCAAGTTTTTATAAAATCTCCCGCATTGAACTTGGCCGTTCCGCATTCTGAGAGGCCCTCGCCGCGATGCACTACGAGTTCGTGGGCGGGCTGGAGGTCACGTACGGCAACGCGCTGGCGGCGGGCGGCGGCTTCCACCGCGTGACGACCGCCGAGGGCGCGGCCGCCGAGGTGGCCCCCACACGTACCTCTGGTACAAGCTGCAGTCGTCCGAGACTTCCGCCTCTGCCATCACGCGGCTGCGTCTCGGAGACGAGCAGCCGCCGCGAGAAGAAGAAGCGGAAGACGACGCGTGGACCAAGTTGGACAAGTCGGTGGACCGCCAGAACGGCCGCTTCCTGTGGTACCAAGCGACGCGCTTCAAGGCGCCGACGTCGCCCCAGCACAAGCAGCTGCTGCCCTCAAGGAGATCCGCGTGGTGCGGGACGTGAGAGACGTCCCCGAGGGCTTCGAGTTCCTCCCGGAGCCGCTGCTGAGCTCGTCCGAGGACGGAGGTAGACGCTGGTAGATTAAGTATGAGATTTAGAGGCGAGTGTACTAATTTTTGTGTGGTTTTGTGGCACTTGCAGAGGAGCTGCGCACGTATTTGTGCTTCCGCAGACTTGGCAGCGAGGATTTCACGGGATCTAAGTGGTCCATTCTGAACCAGAAGGCTGGCCACTGGATCGACGTGAAGGACCTGTCGTCCAACAAGTGGAGTGTGGCGCAGATCCTGCACCATTCCGCCTCGGAGATCCGCGTGCATCTCCCGACGTGGAAAAAGGGCGAGACGAGTTCTTGTCGCGCGCGACGTGCCGCAATCGCGTGGCCAAGCTGGGCACGCACACGAATGTGTACATGTCGCCGGCGTACCCGTTCCCGCGCAAACAGGGGAGCATGTGGAACGCCAACATGAAGGACTTGCAGCAAGTTCGCGAACAGTTCGACAAGTACTTCTACGACCGCGAGAAACAGAAGGCGTATTTGCCGCGACTGCTCATCCCGTTCGTCGAGAAGTCGCTCTTGTGCACGTTTCTATCGAGTGAGCTCGCGGACGAGATGAACGCGTTCCACCAACATGTGCTGAAAAACGTCGTAGCGAGCATGCTCGGCAACGACGCGGGGAGCGTGATGGTGAACATGTTGTCCCTGCTGCGCATGATCCTCAACGGACACAATTCGTGCATGTTTTTCTACATCAAGTACCCTGGCAGCTACACGGCAGCAAAGTATCAGCGCCTCGTGTATACTTCGTATTTGGTGAGCCCGGACGCGCTGGCAGCAATCCCAACGCGCCACCCGTGCCGATCTTTTATTTCATCGACAATGTAGACCTGTTTGTGCAAGCGGGGGATTCCGTCTCATCCTTCAGCGCCTTGCAGACAAAGACGTCATGCTGACCGAAGTGCTGCTTTATTGTACCATCCTCAACGAAGCGAAACCCTGCCTAACGCAACAGAAACGACGACGGAGCTCATCCTCGAGCCGCAGTCGCCCGACAACGGAAGTTCAAACGGAAGATTTCTTCCGAGAGTTTCTGAATGCTGCATTTTCACGATTGAGGCGTATGAGTGGAGAAGAGCTCAAGGATGACGACGGACTCATTGATCATATCGTTGGTATCCTGGATATTCTCTGCCGTGACGGGCTACTGCTTGGAGGTCGTAACGCTGAGTCAGATATTGACGAGTCAACCGTCACTGATGGTTCCGCTTCGTTGTGTGATGTTGAATTTGCCGAAGCCATTGAGGTTTTTCATTTGGATCTCTCCAAAAGTTTATTTGCTGTCCCTACCTGTCGCAACGTCTGCTGGGAATTTCACGCATTAACGATTTAATTTCGATGGCCCAACGAAAGGATATACTTCAGAGGAAGGCAAGCTTGAGCTTGCGGCGTAGTTCATCGTCGTCGATTAGCACCACGACTTCTTTGAGCACGAGTACATCGAGTGTGGACCCATCTGTGAAAGTCTCGGCTTCTGGCGATCAGCCCGTAACAAAGTGGTTGCGCGCGAAATACATTGTGGAATGGCTGACGGCGTCAGACATTCTGGAGGTGATCCTAGGCGACCGAGAGAGCTGTGCAAAGTACTCCCTTCAAGGAGGAACACACTTGGAGATTCTCAAGCGCTCCAAAAGATATTTGGATTTGTGGCAGCTCATGGTCTCTTAACGGAGAAGCATATTGTATTGATGTGGAAAACTGCGCTCAGCCAGCTTCGCTCAGGCAGAAAAACGGTGTTTGATATTTTGATCTCCCTTTGCGGAGTGCTTTCAGCTGATTTGATGGACGTCGTCGTGATGCTGCTAACTCAAGTTCCTCTAGTGACTATGACGAACTCGTCGTCAATTTCATTAAACGTGTCATCATTATCGCGTCCAAACTTGTGGTTGATGCCGAAACGGGTGGGTTTAAAATGTCGATTACATCGCTTGTGAGTGCTGCGTCGGGTGCAAGAAATAAACTGAACGCAAACAGTAAGAAAGATGTGGAGGTGCTTAACAAGGTGGTGGGTTTGTGTTGCACCCTGTACTGGAACGCTATTCTTCAAACCGAAGCACCAACCAGAAGTGGAGTGAGTAGCGGCCCAGCTCTTCGAGGGTCCATGCGAGCTGAAGTAGAAGCAGCACTTGCCGACTCGTTGAACCATGTGCAAAAGCTGTGGATTTCTGCGGGGTCTTCATCTTCCGCATCAGCTAAAGAGCAGCAGCAGCTGCTAAGCGGCTATCTGCGCAAGTGTGCAGAGAACATAAAGTCTGGAACATTGGTGGAGATATCCATGAGTTTGATTCAACGAATCGTGGATGGCTACGGTGGTGGCAGTTCATCTTCATTGGCAGCTTCGCTAACAAGAGCTAATTCTCCTCCTACAACATCCAGCGAGCTCCTGAAAGAGCTGAACAATGCGCATGATATTGTATCTGTTGTTGTTGAAGCGATCAAGAATTTTGTTGCTCAGTCTGATTCCGAGAACCGAACGCAAGCCGCACAGCTTGTTGGTATTCAAAAGCGCTTGTCGTTTCTCGGATATATTGTGACGAAGTCTGACCTAAAACTGCCTTTTGATGCCGTGTGTCAGCTGTGGAGCTGTTTTAATGGCCCTGACAGCACAATGGAAGAAAGAGGGTCTTTTGCGTGGTTCACGACCGTTATTCCAGACCCTAACAATTTCGTTCATCGAGCGTATTCCGGACATACGGGGTTTTCTGAAGCCGTCGTGGGTGAAATTTTCCAGTCGTTAATTGGACAAACTTTGGGTACTCACAGTGAAAACGCTAGTCAAATTCGTTTGGACATGCAGACGATGAGCAAGGAGTCGTTTTGGGCATTGGAGCGGTTGTTTCGATTTGTTAACACCAGCTCCAGGCGTATCTCCTCTACTGGTATCGTTGGAAACACTTCGTCGCGTGGTGGGTCCGTCTCGGGCAACAAAGACGATGCTGAGTTTTTGTCGTAGAAGCTATGGACCTACAAGGTCTTGAGACACTGTACGACATTGCGCTGCGCGCAGAAAACGATATCGTCAGTCAGCAGGCAACCAATTACTTGATATATCTTCAGCTTCACGTGGGCTCAAAGCTCGTGCGTCGTGAGGTGTGGGCTGACTTCGTGGAAAGGTGCCTCTGGCGGCTAAAGGAGATGGTGAAATTTTCAATCGACGCGTCGAAAACGCGAGAGGTGTTGCGTCTATTAATGCTGCTGAGTACTTTTCTTCATCAATCAGTAGTGCAAACTCAAGACAGTCTTGGTGGAGGGATTTTTGATGGGCCGGAAGATCTGACCGTCCACGTTCGAACTCAAGGAGGTCGGGTCGCAGCTCCATTTCGATATCACTTGAGACGAACCTCACTTGTGTCGGAACTACGCGACCGAATTGCAAAGGATACTGGCCACCCTGCTGATCGAGTTCGCATTGTGAATTCGGCAAAGACTAAGCTGACTGCTCAAGGACATGGAAAATTTACGCTAGAGAAGGCACGCGTTTTTAACTCCCTAGCATCTTCGCGCTCATCATCAGGGAAATTATTGTTAACACAGACAGCCCCAGCTCCGGCGCGCAGGTCTTCTAAGCAAGTCAACTACGTGGAAGCAATTCTCTTATCAAAAGTGGAAAGTGACACAAGTGGTCACACAAACCGCAGCGTCTTGGACTTTCACGGAGCAGCTGGTTTTGCCGCTGCTGCTGCTGCAGGTGTGGGGGCACTGGAAACAATAGTAGCCCTGAAAGCGACTGGCACGCGATAAAAGCAGATCTTTCAGGGAATGATACGTGGATTGGACTTTTATTTGACCTACTATCCTACAGCGATGGAATAGCTGAAGAAGCTTGGAAGGTGCTCAAGTTGCTGACAACGGATGAGGAGATGGAAAAGCGGACACGTACATTAAATGGTGTGCTAGCTATCGACGGATCCATTCGAAAGCCCCCAAACTCGTTTGATTGGGATACGCTTCTGGATTCAAGGTGTCCTGCAAAATTACTGTATCAACTGGAGCTAGTGGAGAAATTCGCTCTTTGTGGTGACGGACGCCATGATGATGACGATGATGATGAAAATGACAGCAAAGCGCACATTCTCGATGCAAATGCTGTGAATACGGTTGACGGTTTGATTGGTACCGTGAATGCTTGGAGTGCATCTTTCCTAGAGCTTGGAGGTCGAACACAACTCGAAAAATTTGTTCTATCGTCGAGTCCGCGTCAGCTACTAGCCCAGGGAGCGCTTTCTGTAATGTGCTTAGCTAAGCTTCTCAAGCTACTTCGCCATTTTGTGTTGGTGGAGTCGAAACGGGCCGAAGAAAATGGAAATACTCTCGAAGGAAACCCCCAGCAACTGATTAACCAGTTGTTAGCAACGCTGAGCAGCCTTCAATCTATTGACGAAGCAGCCAACGAAGCTACTTCGTCTCCTCTAACCTCGCAGGCAAATTTGTCATCAAAACAGCAAGTTCTTGCGGCTATTGAGACTGTGTCTACACAACCACTCTCGCTTACAGTGTATGCTCGCCCACAAGTTGAGGATCCAGACAATATCGATGATATCCCGAGTGACGCGTACCTAATGACTAGGTTGCTGTCGTGTATTACCACGTGCAGCCTTGTGGCGAAGCAAGACGCACTGGTGCTTTTAGAGGCTTATGAAGGCCATGGCGATATAATTTTGCGATGCCTGGTGGAAAGTCACTTTAAGCCTGTTCGGCTGGAGGCTGCCAACACGATTGCTGCCCTTTCAACCACCAGAAACAACCATCACGAAGATCGTGTGCGATGTTGTAATTACTTCCTACGTCGACTGGGCGATTACTCTGGACCAGTGAGTGACGCAGAATACTACAATGTATTCACTCTGCTTGTTACCAGTGCAGAGGATATTACTGAATTCGCGATTCTCCCGTCTTGCCAAACCTTGTGTCGTCGAATTAAGGCCTTTGATATCAAAGACGATGCGCTGGGAGTTGTCGCAGCAGGATATGCATCACTGCCTGCTCGGAGGAGTAACATAGATAGAAATAGGCGCTGGCCCCTGGCCGGGCCTCCAGCAAGCAAGAACATTCTACCACCAGCACCAGACGCGCTTCTGGAAGGCCAGCTATCCACACTTCTTGCAATCATTAAACGGATCCCGGCTGTGTTGGCGGATGGTCTTCTCGATGTTCCATGTGACGGGCGCAGCCTACGCGAGGTTGTGGCGCCAATTCTTCATAAACAAGAAGGAATCATGAACGAGCTTTTTCACGAGTGTCTATTTGCCACGCCTGATACGCAAACGAAGGGAGAGGTTCAAAGTGACGGAAGAGAAAGCGGGGCTATTGGTTTCCAAGCATCTTCTTCGTCGCAGTATTATCTTCGTCAACCCAAGTGCCGCAGTGACTCCTGCCGTGGGGTTGCATTTGACCTCCTTACGGAGCTCTCTATTGACAACACCGAAGGATTACGTTTCTTGCTTACGCAAATGGCGAACCAGCACACTTTGGAGCGACCCCAGAACCTGTTGTATTAGCCTCGGCTGTCTCCACGTCCAAGCGAAAATCCTCAAAATTGTCGAAAGATCAATTTCTGCAACGGGCCAAATACGTAGGCCTGAAAAACCTTGGCTGCACATGCTACCTAAATTCGACGATTCAGAGTTTCTTTATGATGCCGCATTTCCGCCGGCAGGCCTCGCCTTCAAGCAAATGGAGGTGGCAGTGAAAAATCTGAACCGAAGAGCCTGACGTACGAGCTTCAGTCGTTGTTTGCTCATCTGGAGGGTAGTGCCAAGCCGTACTACAATCCGCGCTCGTTCACCCGCGCCATGAAGACGTGGGACGGTGAAACTGTGGATGTGAACATCCAGCAGGATGCTAGCGAGTTTCTCACGTCTTTCTTCCAGCAAATTGAGTCCGAAATGAATGGCATTAGTGCC
>JAAKBD010000159.1:0-18317 GCA_012656105.1 Phytophthora syringae
TTATTGAAACCCAAGCTGGTGATGTTTCTGCATATATTCCAACAAACGTTATTTCAATTACAGATGGTCAAATATTTTTAGAAACTGAATTATTTAATGAAGGCCAAAGACCTGCAATTAGTGTTGGTTTATCTGTAAGTCGTGTAGGTTCTTCTGCTCAAATTAAAGCTATGAAACAAATAGCCGGTACAATGAAATTAGAATTAGCTCAATTTAGAGAAGTTCAAGCTTTTGCTCAATTTGGTTCAGATTTGGATGCAACTACTCAACAACAATTAAGTAGAGGTGTTAGATTAACTGAAATGTTAAAACAAGGATTAAATATACCTCTATCTGTTGAAAATCAAATTGTAATAATTTATTTAGAGTACGTGGATTTTTAGATAAAATATCTGTAGACAAAATTGCAACTTTGAAACTAATTGGTTAAAATTTATTAAAAATAATCATTCGAATATTTTAGAAGAAATTTTAATGAAAAAGAAATCTCTAAAGATTTAGATAAAAAATTAAATACTTTAGCTACTGATTTTACTACTAACTTTATTAATGTTTAAAGAAAATAATCATATTTATATTAATAATTAATTTATTTAAATATTATCATCAAAAAGTTTAAAAAACAATTTAAATTATTAAATTTTATATTAAAAATAGGTTTTATGACTTTTGCCTATTATTAAATTTTAAATAATTCAACTATATCTCATTTTATTAGGTATAAAAAAATAATATTATAATTAATTATAATCTTAATATTCTGATATATTATTATATTTTTATATTGGCCGTTCTGTTTCACAGAGGTCCAGGTCAATTTTTATCTTTTAACAATCAACCTCATATAGGATTTTAATGGCATCTATCTTAGTCTATTTTTTTATGTCATATAAAGGTATTATGATCTTTTGTATTAAGTTCGAATCAAGTAGTGGCGATGAATCGATTAATTCTGCCTCTATAAGATCGTCTAATTTTTTCGCTGAGAATCTGTAAATAGCTCAGATTTTGGGATGAACATTCGTAATTCAATAATGAGTCGAAGTTTTCTTTCGAATACTACTAGTGATATTAATGAACAGGTTTCTTAGCTGAAGAACTCATTTTAGCGCATTGTAAACAGGAGTTTAAGATTAAATGTAATAAATTAATCAGATCAGTAGCTTTGATTCTAACTGAAAACTTAAATCAAGCCGCGCAACATATTAAAATTCATTGACACATTTTTTTAATAAAACTAATCAATAAAATGTATTAAAGCCGGATCCTAACTACACGGATTATCGTCTAAATTGGTAAATAAATCTTTCTCAAATAGTATGCTTAATATAAATAATAGTAATATTAATCCTAATAATAGGGTTATAGTGGAAAATGAAAATGCCTATTTAGAAGCTATTGAAACTGCTAATATTAATGCATCGTATTGGGTAAATGTGCTAGTCTCGCGAGTGGGGGTTTTATGAGCGAAATTCACCAGAGTTGCTTGCTCAGACTATACAAGCTATACGTGATTAGATGGAAATCCATAAAAAAAAATATTTATAATAATTAATTAAAAAAATTTTTAATTAATTTATAAATAAGTAGATAACTCAGTTGGTAGCCAATATATTTTGCAAATATAAGGTTATAGGTTTGAATCCGATTATCTCCTATTATCATTCCAATAATATTATATATATAAAAAATAAAAATATATAGTATTTAAGTGAAAATATTAAATTATATAATATTTTATCTTATTTATTTTTAATATGTTATTATTAACTTTAATTTTTTACCTTTTCTTGGTTCAGTTGCAGCTGGATTATTTGGTTTTTATATTGGACGTAAAGGTTCAGTATTTATAACTAACTACTTTTTTAAGTTGTCTTTTCATTAATTATACATGATTCAATTATAAATGAATATGAATATATTATTTATATTTCTAATTGGATTAGTAGTGGGTTATTTAATTGTAATTGGTGTTTTTATTTGATAGTTTAACAATGGTTATGCTTGTTGTTGTAACAAGTATTTCTACATTAGTTCATTTATATTCATCACAATATATGGCTCATGATCCACATTTATCTAGATTTATGTCATATTTATCATTATTTACTTTTTTATGATTATCTTAGTTACTGGTGATAATTTTATGCAAATGTTTGTTGGATGGGAAGGTGTTGGTTTGTTCTTATTTATTAATTAATTTTTGGTTTACACGTTTACAAGCTAATAAAGCTGCTATTAAAGCTATGTTAGTTAATAGGGTTAGTGATTTAATTTTATTATTAGGTGTATTAACTATTTTTATAATATTAGAACTATTGAATACTTTAGTACCTTCGCAGCTATCTCTATTGTTAAAGATTTTAAATTTATTTTTTTAATTATATTTTAAGTATTGTAGATGTTGCTTGTATTTTAATTTTTATAGGTGCCATGGGTAAATCAGCTCAAATTTTTTTACATTTATGGTTACCTGATGCTATGGAAGGTCCTACTCCAGTTTCAGCATTAATTCATGCAGCAACAATGGTAACCGCAGGTGTTTATTTAACAGCAAGATGTTCTCCGATGTTTGAATATTCAATGTTTTCATTGAAAGTAATTACAATCATAGGTGCTTCAACTGCTTTTTTGCAAGTACCGTAGGTTTAGTTCAAAATGATTTTAAAAAATAGTTGCATATTCAACTTGTAGTCAATTAGGTTATATGTTTTTGCTTGTGGATTATCGAATTACCCTTTAGCTATTTTTCATTTATCAAATCATGCATATTTTAAAGCTTTATTATTTTTATGTTCGGGTGCAGTAATTCATGCAATGGGTGATGAGCAAGATATTAGAAAAATGGGTGGTTTAAGACGTATTTTACCTTTTACTTATATTATGTTTTTAATAGGTTCGTTATCTTTAATGGGTTTTCCTTTTTTAACGGGTTTTTATTCTAAAGATTTAATTTTAGAAGTAGCTTTTGCAAGTTTTAGTGAAACTGGTCATTTTGCTTATTGGTTAGGTACTATAGGTGCCTTTTTACGGCATTTTATTCTACACGTTTATTATTTTTGCTTTTTAACTGAAACAAATGCTTATAAAAATGTTATTAAAAATGCACATGATGTTCCATTAGAAATGGGAATTCCTTTAGGTTTATTAGCTTTTGGTAGTATTTTTATAGGTTATATTTCTAAAGATTTATTTGTGGGTTTAGGTACTAATTTTTGGAATAATTCAATTTTTATAAATCCTTTAAATAATCAAATGATTGATGCTGAATTTTTACCAACTTTTTTAAATTATTACCAGTTATTTTAAGTTTTTGTGGATTATTTGGTGCTTTTTATTTATATTTTTAAATTTAAATTTTTATATAATTTAAAAATTTCAAAATATGGTCTTTATTTTTATAATTTTTAAATAGAAAATGGTATTTTGATAAAATTTATTATGAATTTATAAACCAATATATTTTAAAAATTGGTTATAATGTTACATATAAAATGATTGATAAAGGTTTAATAGAAATGTGTGGTCCTTATGGTTTAACTACAATTTTTTCTTTTATAAGTCAACGAATTATTTTATTACAAACAGGTTATCTTTATCATTATTCTTTATTAATGTTAATTAGTGTTATTTTTTAATAAATATAATATTTTTTCTATTATTTATTATTTTAATATTATTATTATTTTATTATTTTTATTTATTTTTTTATTAATTAAATAAAAATAATAAAATATCTATCTTTAAGATATAATTATATATTTATGGATTTTGAAACAATTTTCTTTTATACTTTTTCAACAATAGCTTTAACTTCAGCTATTTTTGTAATATATTCTACAAATACAATCTATTCCGCATTTTTTTAATATTAGTTTTTACAAATTCAACAGGGTTATTATTAATCTCAGAAGTTGAATTTTTATCTATAATGTTAATCATTATTTATGTTGGAGCAATTACTGTGTTATTTTTATTTGTAATTATGATGTTAGACGTTAACGTATTAATAGATAAAAATAAAATTAAAAATAATTTTGGTTATTTACCTGTAATCTTTTTAATAAGTTTTATTTTTTTCTAGAAACATTTGTAATGTTTAGTAAAATTTTACGTCATATTATCATTTAATAAATAATTCTTTTTTAATCTAAAAGTAAATACTTTATTCTCTTTGTATTATTCTAAAGGTCCTAATGAAGTATTTATTGATGTAAAACCTTTTTAAAAAATTTTATTAATCAATTAGATACTATAACAAATATTGAAACAATAGGTCAAATTTTATATAGTTATTATTCGTTTTTTTAGCTGCAGGTATTATATTATTAATTGCTTTAATTGGTGCCGTAACTTTAACTAAAAAGAAAAAAAAATTTTAAACAAAAAATTTATAAACAACTTTCAAGAAATTCATTAAAAGCAATTTTTAATATTTATTCTAAAAAAATGTTTAAAAAATAATTTTAACGTTTATTCTAAAAAAATTTCTTCTTGGTTCAAATCCAAGAAGTTGTAAATAAAATTATAACAATCTTAACTTAATTGGTAGAGTATTAGCCTTCTAAGCTTTAAAATCTTGGTTCAAATCCAAGAGATTGTAAATATTTTTTTATAAAAAAATATTATTTTAACACAAATTAAAAAAATATGACTTTTAAATTAAAACTTTTTTAATTTTTTTTAAATTATTAAATCAATATTCTTTCCGTTAGGTTATGAAATTGAAGACGAATTAATAGACAGTATGGATACCCAAGAAAGGGTTTTTATAACTGAAAAGTCGGAGGAAGATACATTAAAACAACAAAAAGTAAATCAAGAAAATCAAAAATACAATTTAAAGCTAAGCTTGAAATATGTTTTATTTTGGGAATTGTTTTTACATTAATAAGTTTTCTAAATGATAATGATAGTAACCTTTCATTTATGTTACATAAATTATTCGATAATGTGGATTTTAGATTTTATTGTTTAATATCTCGTTATGTCGGAAAGGCGTTATCTAACCCTTATTTGTTGAACCATTATATAGAAAGGTTGATTGAATTAAAAGAATTCATTGAATTATATAAAGTGGGGGTAAAGGATATGATCAGTTTCACCTTTATAATGGAACAGATTATAAAATTTTTACAAAATAGAAAACCTTAAACAACTTTTTTAAAAGTTAAGAAAAAAAAACAATATTTAGTAAAACTAAATAAAAAAAAATAATAAAAATTTAGGATATTTATTTAAATACATAAATAAATATAAAAAAATTAATATTTAAATATTAATTTTTAATTTTTGTACGAAATTATTAATTTCATATTTTTCAAATTTAAAAAAAAGAGGGGTACCTTTTTTTTTAACATTACTTTTAAAATTTTTCGGGGTATAAAAATTAAAATTATTGTATATAATTTTACAATAGATAAACACTATTGCATCCATAGTTTTCATTTCCACTTCTTTTAGTTCAATGAACCCTTTTAATTCAATTAATCTTTCTAAAAAAATGAAACATATGCAGTCAGGACAACGCCTTTCCGACATAACGAGATATTAAATAATAAAAACAGTAATCAGTAACATCAAACATTTTACTTAATATAAAGTAAATGCCATTATCGTTAGGGGTTAAAAAACTTATCAGAGTAAAAATAGTTCTCCAAACCAATATATATTTAAAGCATCTATTTATTTTGTTATAAGACTTCCCATCAAATTATCGGCAAACTCATTCTTAAATGGAGAGAATATTATTTAAATAAGATCGAAAATAAATTTACGAAAGATTTTAAATTTAAAAGACATTGTTTTTATTAATTTTACTAAAAAAATAATTTATTAATAAATTATTTTTATTTAGATCCTTTAAGATTTTAATGTCTTTTTCATAAATTAGTAATAAATCACCAGCATATTGATTTAAATTTCTTGATGGACTTGGTAACGGTGTACAAAGAAATTCGAAACATTTTGCAATATTATCGTCCCGAATTTTAATTTCAGTTTCCTTGAATGGTAATTTATTTAATATATTTGAAGTTAAATCTTCACCTTCATTATAAAAATATATAATTATAACACTCTATACGATCATAAAACACCCCCAAAATCTATAAAATAATGCAATATTTTAATCATTTTATGAAAAAGGTAATTTTTGTTTACTGCTTCTTTTTAAAGATAATATTTCATTTTCTAAAGTTCAAATATATTTTTATTAAAAATGTCGACTTCAAATATATCTAAATAAAAAATAAACTAATCAAAAATTATAATCAGAAAGATTATCAAAAACAACACATTCAGCTACATATATCTAGAGTTGAAAAGTGGAGTAAGTGATTAATCGAAAAATATATACTATTCAAAATTAAATAAAATTATTAATTTTATGACAATAATCAATTCATTAATTTTTATAAGCCAATGTCTTACCACCAATATAAAACAGGTCCTATTATAGAAAATATTATTAATTTTCGTTATAATTTAATGTTTTTGTTAAGAATATTTACCAGATTTGTTTGTTTTAAAAATTTATTTTTTTATCAAAAAAATTAAAAATAAATTATAAAAATCTAAACTGTAAATTTATAATCTCATATATTTTTAAATTAATCTATTTTACAGCTTTTCAATTAAATATATCTGTAACTGAATGTACTCCTATAGGGACAAGGTTTAATTCAAACAGAATTTACAACATTTTAAGCTTTACATTTAAACGATGTACAATTTCTTTTTTAAATAGCTGGAATAATCTACAATGTTTTATGTAATTATATCAACAATTTTCTAATGCAAATATTGGCTGCAATTTGACAATTCGATTATTTATCTAAAATTATCAAATTTCTTATTCTTCAGTTGATATAAATGAACTCTTAATTGCTACTTTAAATACAAACTCTTCTTTAATCTTACGTGAAATTGCCCATAGAAGCACGATTCAGAATTTATTGGATTATAAAAATTAAATAACTACTGTTGAAACGTAGGTAAATCCTCAAATTTATAGAATAATTTTAAATACTTTAATAACTCGAAATTAATTATTATTTTTATTTCATATATTATAAAAAAATTAAAAAAGATTATTAATTTAATTTTTCTTTGATACAATTATTTTACAAATAAACAATATATGACCGTTTTTAGATTATGTTTATATTACTTTATTATGGGATAAATATTTTCTATTTTAAAATAGAAAATATTTAATAAAAAGTTAGAAAATTATTTTTAGATATTTGTGAATTCAGTTCATTAGCTAATATTTAATTAACTTAAAAAAACTAATTTTTAGATTTTCCCCATAGTTAGTTAATTAATAGGTATAATTAAAATATACGATATTATAATTTTTTAATAAAATATTATACAACTAAATTTAAATTCCCTTTTGTTAAAAAGTATTTTAAATAAAATTTTATTTTTATAACTTGAATTTAATTAATTTCAGATTTTATAAAATTTTTATGATGTACAATATTTTATTAAAAATATAACAGGAAAAATGGGACTTGAACCCATAACAATAATTTTGGAGACTATGATTTTACCAATTAAACTATTTTCCTAAAAATCTTAAAATTAATTTAAGAATATTTTAAAGAGCTCTTCCAGACACAGGTTCCCCTACGACTACCTTGTTACGACTTCATCAAAGTTACTAATTACTTTTTAGGAATTTTAATTTATTTAATATAAATTATAAATTATTTTAATTTAATAATTAGTTAATTATACTAAATAATTAAGAATTATTTTAAAAATAACCAACTTCCCTGATGTGACGGGCGGTGTGTACAAAGTCCAGTAACATATTCACCGCAACATGCTGTTTTGCGATTACTAGCGATTCCAACTTCATAAGGGCGAGTTTCAGCCCTTAATCCGAACTAAGATAATTTTTAAAGATTTGCTCCAACTTTTAATATTATTGCTTCTCACTGTGATTATCATTGTAGCACGTGTGTAGCCCAACTCATAAGGGCCATGAAGACTTGACGTCATCCCCACCTTCCATTAACCTATCATTAATCTTTTCGTTAGAGTACTTTTATCTTTTTAATAAATTAGCAACTAACGATAGGGGTTGCGCTCGTTAAAGGATTTAACCAAACATTTCACAACACGAGCTGACGACAGCCATGCAACGCCTGTTTTAAATAGAAAATTTCCTATAAAAATTAGCAAGAGTTGGTAAGGTTCTGCGCGTATTATCGAATTAAACCACATGCTCCACCGCTTGTGTAGACTCCCGTCAATTCCTTTGAATTTCAATCTTGCGATTATACTTTTCAGGCGGAGTGCTTAACGCGTTAGCTGTCATATCTAAAAAATCTAAATATTAGCACTCATCGTTTACAGCATGGACTACCGGGGTATCTAATCCCGTTCGCTACCCAAGCTTTCGTTTCTCAGTGTCAGTATATACCCAGATAATTGCCTTCGCCATAGGTCTTCCTTCTATTATCAACGTATTTTATCACTCCAATAGAAATTCCATTATCCTCTATTTATACTCTAGTTTATCAGTTTTGAAAAAATTTATAAAGTTGAGCTTTAATCTGTTTCTTTCAACTTAAAAACCACCTACAAACCCTTTACGCCTAATCATCCCGAATAATGCTCGCTCCTCCCGTATTACCGCGGCTGCTGGCACGGGTATTAGCCGGAACTTCTTTTTAAGTACTGTCATTTTCCTCCTTAATGAAAGAGCTTTACAACCTAATTAGCCGTCATCACTCACTCGGTATTGCTGGATCAAGCTTTCGCTCATTGTCCAAAATTCCCCACTGCTGCCTTTAAAAAGTTTGGGCCGTGTCTCAGTCCCAATGTGGCTGATCATTCTTTCAAACCAGCTAAAGATAATCGGCTTGGTAGTCTTTTAAACTACCAACTACCATAATCTTACGCAAACTCATCTTTTAACGTTAAAAAACTTTAATTAATTTATCCAGTATTTTTATAAAATAATTATTCCGGATTAAAAGGTAGATAATTCACGTGTTACTCACCCGTTCGCTATGTTTTAAAAACATTCAACTTGCATGTGTTAAGCATACCGATAGCATTTATTCTGAGCCAGGATCAAACTCTATTTATGTTTTATATTAAAGATTTAATATTAATTTTTAAAATAACAAATATTAAAGATTAAAAAATTAAATATTCTTATATTAATAGTTTATATTGTCTTAAAGAATTACAATATATTTTTTTATTGATTCGGACGATACCTTACAATGGACTCATCCGAAGAACTATTATTTGAAGAAGATACACTATTACTATTACTTAACGCTGTCATTGACGACTCCTCATTAGGCGCATTACTAGATACATTATGTTGAGCGATTATTGTTTTATTGTAACAATATATTTCATGTTCGGTTATATAATTTATCGAATCATGTAATAAATGTAAGCTTAAATTGCTATGCATATTACTATTGACAAATTTATGCTCCATCTCTATCAAGATTCTCTGCTCTTGAACTAAAAAATTGTTTAACTTTCGCCAAGATAACCAAGTAGACATATTACACTCTCTACTATTTTATAAATTTATTGATTAATTATTTAAATTTTCAGTTTGACTTTTTAAAAGATTTACCATAAGTTTTATATCATTCTTGAATGTATTTATATGTTAAAAAAATTATTATAAATCATAGTTATATTTTAAAAATTAATCTTATCATTCTTAATATTTGTAATACTGTCTAAGAATAAAGGAAAATTATTGGAAATATTTTGATTATGAAATATATTAAGTATATCAGCATAGCCATTTTGATCATTAACCGATGATAAAACTATCTCATAAGTTAGAAAGGTATCATAACGATTCTAGACATTATGACAATATTCTATATCCTGTAATAATATTCAATTATGAAAATAAACATTACACATCTCTCACAAAAAAGATTCACATCTGGTACTAAATCAACACTATAGTTTCGTGATTTTCAATATCTTCTTATAATTGATTAAGAACTTCCATACATTGCACAGATTCTTTTAATAAGAAATCAATAGTTAAATAAAGAATCATAATTAAAAAACTGTATCGAGTAGTAGCTTTTTTACTTGTGTTTAAACTATAGTGAAATTGAATAATTCTTATTTTTGGTTTTATATTATTAAAAATTAAAAACAAATAAAAAAATATTACTATTATAATATTAATATTTAAACGATAAAAAAATTAATTTTTATATAAATAAAATTGGAGAAAGTAGGATTCGAACCTACGTAGAAATTACTTCAACAAATTTACAGTCTGCCGCCTTTGACCACTCAGCTATTCCTCCGATCTTTTGTGATTAGTGGGACTCGAACCCACAATATTTACTTGGAAGATAAAGGATTTACCAATTAATCTATAATCACGTTTAAAATAAATGTCAATTCTTATATTATTCCCGATTTTAATATTAAAAATGGAAATACCAAATACCGCCTTTGGGTCCATTTATTTTATAAAATATTTAAGCAAAAAAGGGACTCGAACCCTCAACATTAACCTTGGCAAGGTTAGACTCTACCATTGAGCTATTTTTGCTAATAAATTATTTTTATTATAAAAGTGAATTTAATAATAAAAATAATTCATTATTAGTTTTTGAATTAGTATGAATAGATACATCAATTGGCGGTATATTTCTAAATTTTAAAAATTCTGTTTTTAATTCAAAAAAATGTAAAATATTATGAATCTGAAAATTTAAAATATTCTTATTTTTAAATTAAAGTTTATTTTAATTAAAGTAGGTAAAATAAAAATTAAAATTTTTTCTAAAAAATTAAAAATATTTTTTTTTCTTAAAGTTATTTTACAACCAATAATAGAATTTTTTTATTTTTAAAAATATATTATTTTTTTGATTTAGTAACAATAGGTTTTTGATTTGTTATTAATTTTAATAATAAAATTATATTAATTAATTTTTTTTTCAATATTTGCATCTTTAAATCCAATATTTAAGCAAATTTTAGTTATTTTTGGAATTTCAAAATATTTTTGAAATTTAATTTTGTTATAAGATCGTAAATAGTAACATTTTTATAATGATTTTGTAAATTTTTTTCCATAGATTATTATAAAATATTTGAAGCTAATGATAATATTTTAAAAATTTTGTTTTCTAAATTCAGAAGTAATCGGACCAAATATACGTGTTCCTAAAGGTTTATTTTGATTATTTAAAACAATAATACAATTTTTATCAAATTTTATCATATTACCTATTGTACTTTTTTTGATAAGTTGTATGAATAATTAAAGCTTTAAATAAATCACCCTTAACTATTTTAATTTTTTTTTATTTAGACGTAATTTTTTTGCTGAAATTAAAATTGTATCACCAATTTTCCAACTTTTTTTATATATTTTAATACATTGTCCTATTTTAAATCTACTCCTTCCATCGTCTCCACTAGCAGCGCTGATACCCCCTACAGAAACACGAGCAAGTTAGCACGCAATTACAGCTAGACCGCACACTGAATTTATTTACCTGGAAACGCCCGAGAGCTGGCGCGCCGTAAGTGTGGAGGAAGTGACAGCCAATATATTGGCTTTGGAGCGATACTTTGCCAGTAACATCGTGCTGGCACCGGTATCGGTGATTGAAATGATGAGCTTCACGTTCATGTCGAGTGAAATCTCGACGGCGGAACTAGCGACCGATTCGCACATGCTGACGTTTTTACTGTTCGCTGCCCGATGCAAACGATAAACCTCCGCATAATCAAGTGCTCCTTCCGCCTCGACGCAGATTTTCGACATGAATTCCACAGCCTCCTTCGGGTACAAACCTTTAGCGGTTTCTGCGGACAACATCATTGCATCGGTTCCGTCCAGCACTGCGTTTGCCACATCTGTACATTCAGCGTTGGACGGAATTCGCTTCTTTGTCATAGACTGCAGCATTTGTGTCGAGGTGACTACGGGTTTGCCAGCACGGTTGGCCTTGCCGATAATCATCTTTTGCGCCAAAAACACCCTTTCGGGTGATAACTCCATGCCAAGGTCGCCACGACTCACGTGGATACCATCAGCCTCGGCGATGATCTCATCGATGTTCATTAACGCTTCCTGACTCTCGATCTTCGCGTGTACGCGGATGTGTCGACCAGCTTCGCCTAGACAATCTCGGATTGCGCGCACATTGTCTGCCGATCGCACGAAGGACCCCGAGACGATGTCCACTCCATTAGGGATAGCGAAATTTAGCAGATCGTCCTCGTCCTTCTCCGTAATACCCGGTATCTGAATAGCCGCTCCTGCACATACACACGGTAAAATGAGTTCAAGGTCTCCAAAAACAGAGCATGTAGCAGCAACCAACCTGGCAAGTTAATGTTCTTCTTCTCCTCAAGAAGATGGTCGTTATGTACTTGCACAATGATGCTTTCCGATAGGCATTCCAGCACCGTCATCACGAGGCTTCCATCGTCGCACAAGATCTTGGAGCCCACTGA
The DNA here is from genome assembly GCA_012656105.1 of Phytophthora syringae. NCBI lineage: Eukaryota > Oomycota > Peronosporomycetes > Peronosporales > Peronosporaceae > Phytophthora > Phytophthora syringae. Next base: position 12,496 of record JAAKBD010000159.1, read on the forward strand.
AACCGATGTTGGTAGCTGCTCGTACGTACATGCAATGCGAGAAGCGTCACCTTTAACGCCATAATCCGTCGTGATCTCCAGCGTTTGCCCAGCCTGTTTTCCAATCCAAACAACTTAGCTACCAATCCAAAAAAACACGCCAACCTTGTAAATCAACCTTCAGCTGGACAGGATCATGCCCCTTCAGGAACCCGCTCCGGATTTCCGGTCCTTTGGTGTCCAACAGCACTGCACAATGACAGCCGGGTCGTGCAGCCATCGCCTCTCCAAATTCGACAAACTCCGTTTGTGCAGTGCGTGATCGCCGTGGGAGAAGTTCAGTCTCGCAACATTCATCCCAGCGTCCAAAAGTTGGCCTACAAAATCAACAACAACAAATGACAAAAATCACCGTTCAGCTCAAGTCGCAGCAAATTGCAACTGTCCACCACTCGCTCACCCAACATGTCAACGGACCACGACGAGGGGCCAATGGCACAAATGATCTTGGTCTTCCGTGCACGACAGACTGTAGGTGTCAATATCTGCTTGGTCTTGATACCCACGTCAAAATGCTGCAGGAACCACCAACCACCGTCAGTTTTGCACCCAATTCACGAGCAGCTCCGTTTACGGAGACCGTGGACGAACGTACCGCAGGCTCTCGCGCAATGGACGACGCGTCCGCTCTGAACACGTCGTCGAACTCCTGGGACGGTGAGCGATAGCGGTGCCAACTGCCGAGTCGCACGGGCTGGAAGCCGCTCACGCGCAGCTGGTCGTAAGCGGACGACGGCATGTGCATGAGGAGGTCGTCTTTGGACCGGCGTCGCGGCATCCCTGGACGCGTCAACGCACCCGTTCGAGGGTTTCTGGCGCCGCCGTGACGTTCGCTCATGGTGCGTCGCATTTATTGGCCCTGGACACCGACCAGGTTGCAGCCAGCCTAAACGTTCGCAGATGCGCCTAATGATTCGATTGTGTGTGAATGTTGCATTACGGAATGCGTTTCTTCAACCCTAACTGTGGTGGTAAAAACGTTTGTACTACGTAAATACTAAATACGTTTTTGTTTACGGCTTTGGTCATTTCCGTGGAAGAGGCGGCGGAGAGGTCACAATTGAGCTGCCCGTCGCTGCTGAATTTGGTGATACACTATGAACGAGCCTGCTGATGCTGGAGAGGAGAACCTGTACCGCAAAACTCCACCGACGCTGCTGAAGACGCTGTTTGGCAAGGGGCGGAGTACCAGGGACGCGCTGACCCACGACGGGAACAACGCGTCCATTATCCTGGACGACAAGACGTCGCGAGAGACGCCGTGGACGCCTAAAAGCTTGGGGCGGGCCAAAACCGCTATCATCTACAAAGTGGGTCTTCTGTGTTGCTGCTGGTGCGCTTCTGAAGAGACTAACGTGTTGTCATTGTTCTCGCTCGTTGGGACAATTGAGTAGCAAACGCTGAACGACACGTTGCTGGTGCTGGAACGCAATATGTTCTTCATCAGTGGATGGGTGCCCTACTTCGTGTCGCTGCAGGAAGACAGCATTCTGATGTTCACCAGTCGCGAACGGTGGGAGCAAGGACTCAAACCGGATAAGGTGGGCTTTTTGGTTCAAGGTTACGTGCATTACTACTAGGCGGCTTATTCTCCTTTTGCACTCTCGTTCTGTTTTAGGTGCTTGAGCTGCACCACATGATGCTGCTTGGGGACATGAAGGTCGACGTGGTCGACGGGTACACGTCGCTGCACGACACCGACGGTAGCTTGCGACTTTTCCGTCGTAAACTTTTAGAAACCGACAAGCTCGACGAGGTAATATTTGCTTTACGAACCTTGTCGCTGATATGCATTCACTAACATTATCGTGGTGCGAAGTGGTTAAATGAAGAACTCCGACAAAGCTTGGTTGTGTCCTCGGCCAGTAAAGCGGACAAGCTTGCTGTGAACAATCCGAACACGAGCACTCACAGCATTTTGGAGTTCGGCTCCTACAACCAGAATACGTTCGAGTTGTGGACAAAGGCAATTCGTCACATCCTGACACTCAAACGAGAAACGCACACAATCAAATCACGCAGCAACCAAAGCAAAGACGACACGGATTCTACGTCGCCACGAGCAATGAAAAGGAGCTGGGTGTCTCCAGGACAGGACTCGAAGGTGACTCTTCTTCAAAGTGAAATCTGGTGCCACCGAGTTCTCTCTGGTGAGAAGGAAAAGGCCGAGTCTGAGATCCGGCGGATACTGGCGATGGAGAAATTGGTCGCTCAAGTCACCCACCCAGCAATGGCTCTGTTGGTGTACGAGAAGGTAAGTCGCGTACACGAATTATTCTCGTCCAACTGTAGGCGAGAAATCGAGAAACTTGACGGAAGGAAGAGCCCCATGGCATCCGAGGTGCTTAACTTCTTCGCTGACCATCTCAAACGGAAGTATTCGGTCTTCTTGATCCTTGCGTTGGCGTATGGGGTGGAAGAGGAGGAGATCCGAGAGGCGCATGAACGGATGTGTCAAGAGAACGCGGCTACGAATGCAGGCGTTGGTGGTGGCAGCGGAGAACAGACACGCTCGGTTGCTTCGTACGGCTTCGAAGACCCCGAGAGCCTCGAGCTCTACGAAAAATACCGCGATGCCGCGCTCAATTATCACAAAATGAACTATGGAGACACGGCAGCAGCAGAAGAAGAAGACGCCATCATGCATCTCCCCGTAATGCTGCAAGTTGCGGTTGTTCGACAAGACCTCGAGGAATCTAGTGCGATGCTCTCCATCCTGAACGCTGTAAAGGCTCGCTTAATGGAGCATAGCACCCAGGAGAACGACTCCTAGTACCAGAGAGTGCGTCAAACCCGAGTGTACCATGTGCATATTCAGACTTCCGGCACAAAAATGTAAGAATGAAATTCAACCCCAGCACCTCTTTGCCTTGACTTGTCATCAGACGCGAGCGGCGTAAATCACGCCATCATCGCCCAGAACTGCGTCGATCTGGTCATGCATATCGTGCACCAATTGCCTGAAAACCGGGTTGTCCGTGTAGTGGTTCACATGCTCTTCCACGCCGCAGTCTGTCGTCTCAGCAGCAAGTGCCTCTGCATCTTCCACGAGAGGGTCAATATCTGACCATGAACCTCGTCAATATAATCTAGTAACCATGTAGAATCAGCATTAAGCGTACCCCAGATCTCCATCATGACTTCAGCAGCTCGTAGAGCCTCCTCCTGATCCGTCAGACGAACGCTGCATGGATTGCAGCAGGTTAGCACAACACTTCTTGCCACCATACTAAGTAGTTTCATTACGTCAAGTTGTCCCCGTTGTCTACAACAACACGGAGTAGTCTTCCTCGAACCCGCACGCTCTTGATGCGATTCTGGGCGATGCTGACCACGCTTTGACGTCGCTCAATCGAAACTGTCGGCGGTCCTACGAAGACCTTCAAGCTCCGCACGCCCACATCCATACTGAAGCGCCTTCGCAGTGCTTGCAGCCCGCCCTGGGCCCCGCTTGTCCTTCGTTGGCGCACGACCTGCACCTCGAACATGCCAAAACGATAATGCGGTAGCTTCAACGTGCTGGCGGGTCAAACCCGCGACCATCACTCTCATGTTGAAGTTGATTGCACATCGCCATTCCGCATTCTGCCACGTAGGACGCAGAAGGCTTCTGATGAAGGCCGTGTCGCTCTTGCGGAAGAAGTGGTGGGGTCTAGGGAGGGATCGACGCTGTGTTATGCTTGTCGGGGGCTCATAAAGTGTATCACTGTATCCAGGGACGCCATCGTCGTCGGAGGGGGCCACAATGGACTCGTAGCTGCCGCGTACCTGGCGAAGGTCAGTGACGCGCTTTCTGTGCGGAACGAAGTTTGTAGTTAGGTGGGGAAGTGACGCTGGTGGCTCAGGCAGGGAAGAGTGTGTGCGTGCTGGAAAAGAGGCATCTGGTCGGCGGAGCAGCGGTGACGGAGGAGGTTTTCCCCGGGTTCAAGTTCTCGCGAGCTTCGTACGTGCTAACAATAGCATTCTAATAACTGTCGCTTTCTAAAAACTATGTTTCAGTCAGGCATACTGGTATGTTCGCAATCATACAAGTATGCGCACTTGAAGTAAATGTTAACATAATAGGGGAGTCGAACTTTACGAATCGGCGAAAAAAGTGAGCAAAAAACTTCGGGATTATGAGCCAAAAAAGTTCGCGATTATAATCCGTTTTGATGGGTGGAGTCACTTCGTCGCACTTAACTGGAAATGAGAGTGTCATCAATGGAAATAAGTTGTCTAAACCCTGAGCATAGACGGCAAATATCGCACCTAAACGAGGTAAGAGTGGTGCCTGTCAGGCCAGTTTCACACTAAAGAGTGGTTATATCAGGGTATTATCGCACTTAGAGTAGATAAGAGTTGTCCAACCTGGCCATAAGACCCCACGTTTTCATCAAATCCTTCCCTTGAAATTAGCCGCTCATTTCCCAAACAAGCCACCTCCGGAGGTGGCTTGTTTCAGAATTGAGCAAAAAATAATCGTAGATGTGAGCAAAACAAGTTGGCCGAAATGAGCACTGTGTTTGCTATGTTCGACTCCCCTAATGAACTATTATGCTCCCGTGTATGTAGGTCTAGCACTACCTTGTATAATAGTTCTCCGCACGAGCTACTTGCAAGGAACATGACCGTATGCTAAGTAAAAAGTATCCAGAGCTTTCCGGGCGAAGCACGGCATTATTCGAGCAAGTCTGCAGCGTGAACGGGTCGAACTTGCACTCGAATCAAATTGGATCCAACACGGTGCCAACTTGTTGAATGTTTCAACACGAGTTGCCAACTCAACTTGTTTTTGCCATAATGATTTGGAGACTTATCACTTATCTAGGAAAAACGTAGGATTGCTGTCGGGCTATAAAAGCTTACTTTCTATGGGTGGAGCTAATTAGGTTTCCTCCAATCAGGATGCACTTCGGGAGCGCTTCGAATCTGCTCGACGAGCAAGGCGGAGCATAGTTCCGAGGGATAGCTCGGATACTCGTCGCTTGCGAGTCGAAGCTAGCAGTGGTAAGTTCTCCATCCCTGCTCTAAACGCTGTCTCTGCCTGCTGTTCAGTCATGTCTAATCTAGTTTCGTACCCTTCCTCTGCTGCCGCTTCAGCAATTCGCTTTACCATGTTTGTCCAGTCCGAAAATGTTTTCGCATGCGTTCATGAGGAAGGTCATGCGTGCGGACTCGCTTTAACGGTGGACAACCTCTTGCCTTGTCGCCTAACCACCACAACTGCCACGCACCATACGCTCCAACCTTAGGGAACTCAAATGTCTCTGGAAGCATGTGAAATTTTCCGTTGTAGTAATGCGCCGTAGTTGCACACGGCTCTGGTGGTGACAATTGTGCTGTCTCCGCTTGTGCATGAGCAAGTCCGGCGCGTTCCAGCACGCTTTCAATAGTACTCTCGAGAACACCGCGAGTGATATTGCCTGCCGCAACGCCCTTGCTTTCGATTAGGTTGCTCATACCATCGATAAGAACCGGTGGAAGGTTGTCAACTGATTGCTGGACGCCTTGAAGTTGCTTGTACAGCTCCACGTGTGGTGGAATTCCGGTGGGGGTCATCCACGTGTTGTCACCAACGACCAAAAACGCCGACAGCTCAGCCATCGTTGCTTTGCTCCGAAACAGAGCAGTAGATAACAGTGGATGCGATTGGGGTAGTGTTTCGCGAAGATACACTGAATGTTTTACCAAAGACGCAAGACACAGCTTCAGAATGTCGCTAAGCCCGCTGACTTCATGTAGTGACGGAAACATATCGCGAATAGAAGCGTAAAGTGTAGGGTCCTCATTGTCTTTGAAGT